>JANQDE010000112.1:92393-134157 GCA_037157785.1 Cephalotes varians | reverse complement strand
TACATACATACACATGAACGACAGGCACATTTTTTCACGTAAAAAAATTTATGCACAAGGAAATCTTTTCTATTGTTTCTTTTTTTTTTCATATGCTTTGATGTTTATAATATAATGGTTTAACAAAATGAGACAACTACTATACGTTCCATTTAATATGTATTGCATTCACGATAATGATCACGCGACGATTTAACTGTCTAAAGTCTCTTAAAAACTCGACAGGCAAACTAATCGAATCAAGTGAACAAACCGTACAACGGAACACAACGCAGGCCATTCACACACTCAGTGACGGAAATTCCACGAGACACGAAGGGTGAGAAGGGACGATGTATGTTGGGATCAGGGAGAATTTAAGGGATAGCACGATCGGCCCAGCGGGAGTGCCGAGAGAGAAGGAGATTCATGCCTGCCGATCGGAGGACCTAAAATTGGCGGGGGCCAAAAATTAAACGTCTCTCCTCGCGCCGGGCAGTTTTCTCGGAAGGGCCGGGAGTCGGTCGCGACGATGTAACTATTCTGAAACGCGCGGTTAACCGCCGACCGGGTATCCGCCTCCGGAAATACCGGCGGTTCTTCTCGATCTACGCCACCGTGGCTAATTTGTAGCGAGTCACGAATCTCGGTTGCTGAGTTCTCGTAACGCGAGACGTTGAGAAATTCGTTTGAACGCCCGCCGATAGTGGGAACGGTCGTTATATATCTTAAGAGGAAAGAGCGAATGATTAATTTATCATTAACCCGCGCGCGCGAGGCAAACTCGTTAGAATAATCAGAGAAATTATAAATCGGAAGAAGTAACGTATGAATAAATTGTTTTGCTAATGTACAACGTTGCTTTTTTCTTACGATATGTCAACTCTTTATAGTTTGTAAGATTATATCTATCGTTCAATTAATCGATAAATGTAAAGGCAGAAATGCAAAGCAAAAATAAACTTATCGCTACGTCGTCTCGTCTGATGTCGTTATCGTGGAATGTGGCGAATGTTTGTTCGGAATTATAACAAGTAATAGAAACAAATAATAGAAAAATCACAGAGATCGCGATAGCAAGACGATTCAGTCTTCGAGATCGCGACATTTATTTTCTCATTAGAGAAGGAATTCTCGACGAGAGCGAACGGAAAAAAGGAAGAAAAGAAAACGAGACCGCAATCCGAAGTCGATCCCTTCCCGTCCCGTCGCAATTCCGGTTCGGCGGAAAAAAAGGAGTCCACGGGTTAATATGATGAATGATCGCGCTCGCTTATACAATAATATAATTCTGCGAAGTGCAGGCACAGAAAAGGTGTGTGTCGCCTCGAGGCGTTAAATCAAAAGATAGCCGCATGTACGTGTATAAATATCGTGCCGATGGATCCATCGATTCGTCTGCGGGAGCGAAGTCGCCGATAAATCATCGGAGCTTTATTCCATGCGAATTAAAAGTGTCGATAAAGCCCCGCCGGCAAAGAGCGATCGCGGAAAGTTCGCAAAAAATGAACTTGTTCGTTACATCCAATTGCGCGTATGCGTTTTAATAGAAGATTCGCACGTAATTTTGTTGCGAGTGCATCTCGACGGTGTACAAGTGCGCATCCATTAAAATCCGGTGAGCCACGATAATCTTTATTATAGTTAAATTTAATCGGAATTGTGATTGTTGTTCGATTTCGTTTTATCGCATAAAATGTTTTATCGCATTAGAAAAAAATTTCACTTTTCATACATTAATTTGTTGATAGGTAGCTTGACGTCTTTGATGTTTGACGTAATTGTGATTAATTTAGTTGTTTGTTTTTGCAGATCCTAGCTGCAGTCATAATATAGATAAAGAAGTCTCATAAAATAGATAATTTAGTTAAATCGGGAGATATCTCATGCATTTTTAGTTAACTATAATTAACGTTTCAATAATCAGCTGTTAATGAACGACGCAGCAATTTTCCAATTTGTATATGTTGATAAAGCGATCATACATAATCATGGTCATTACCATATCGATACTTAAAATACGTTTAAATATAAATATTTATTTTTCAATTAAAAAAAAAAACTATAAAGATTTAATTTTTCAAAAGATATATTATTTTGTATTTCGTTGTATATATCGTTTTATATTTTGTCTGTCTTATCTCATTTTAACTCCCATAAAATTTAATTCTCATAGGAAAATGATAATTTTACCTTTTATATTAAAAATAATATTATTTTTATATTAATATAAAAATAGGAAGTATGAAAAAAGGAAATTAAAAAATATAAAAAGTAAATTTATTTACATAAGAATTCACATTTTTAATTAAACGTTATGAAAGAGCGTGTGTATATATTTTGTTAACTTTCGATTTAAAAAACACATACGTTTTATTAAACACATTAATTTAAGATTCAAAAAATACGTTTATATTAATATAAAAATGCGATATGTGTTTTTTGAATCTTAAATTAACAAAATATATATATATATACGCTTATTCATAACGTTTAATTAAAAATGCAAATTCTCATGTAAGTAAATTCTCTAGAGATCATGTTATCTACGATGTCTCGAAATTGCCACGCTTTCGTAATTACTGTGTAACACTGATATTTCGCATGAACGAATTATCCGTTTGACAAATGAACTTCTCGAGATCAGCGCGAGTTTCTCGTCCAATAACCGAGTTCAACATTAGGTATTGCGACAAGCGATGCTGTGACCGCGGTGATGTATCGATCTCATAGATCTCATAGAACTTGCCGCGCCAGCTCGTCCTTATCTCGGACTCGGCCGAAAATCCGCTCGAAAAGCTCTCGCGTTCCGCGCCCGTGGCATTCCTCTCTCGGTTTTCCCCCCACGCGTTGGTTCGCGGGACGCGCGCTGAAATAACTCGCCACGACTGCCTCGGCATCGATCGCGGCTTAATAATAGCCCCGGCATCGTTCCTGTCGACTATTTTTAGTATTACCCAGTCATCGCGACCTACAGCCGCCGCCGCCGCCGCAACGGCACGGTGACTTTCAATGGCACTCCACTCGCCGCAAATCGAGTCTCGCGGGTACACTGATCGCAATGATACCAGTTTCAGCATAATACTTATAGAAGTATTCCACATGGTGTCAATGATATATTATATCTATAATATAAATAAGGGAAAAAGTGCCTTTATTTGGTGCTTAATAATATTTTCATATAAATTTTAGATATATTGTATTTTTTAGTTCTATAAATCGGTTATCGAACTTGAAACCTATCATTCTAAACTGCTAAAATAGTAATATCAAATTAAATAGATCAATTAGTTTTAATAATGATGCGTTTTAAAAATCTTTGCAAAGAATTTATTGCAAAAAGTATTATCTCAGTCAGAATTGAACCTAGAAACCTCTTTACCTATCCGAGGCGATCGTCTCCTCAATTTGACTACCGAGGTATGTGGTTCATTTAATAGAACCGAAAAATGTATCTAAAATTTATATGAAAATATTAAGCATCAAGATCCGCTTCGACCGAATAAAGGTACTTTTTCCTTTATTTGTGTTTATTTGTCTATTTTTCCACTTATTATTATTTATATCTGTATCTTAGTTGAAGAACGGCGAATGAAATAACAATCTAGTGCGATATGATATCTTTTGAATTAGTTGAAATATGTAACTTATCAATTTGTGAAATTATCAGTTTGTTACAGTTATCGATGTTCTTTGATATTGAAAGATTATCGATATCATCATACGCTATCTTGCTACTATTCAATCTTTGTATGCGTAACGTAGTAATAAGATACAGCGTTAATTGGAAATACCATGATAAAGTGTCAGCAGTTTCTTTCTCAATAAAGAGATCATTATCATAATCATCTTTATCTCTACGAGATAAAGCAAGGATATCTACGAAAGCTTCTTCCGAACGGTATTCATTGAGATTCCAATCGCGGAAAATTTGATAGATTGCGGAAACGGTGAAAGGAAGAATCGAGGTTCAATCTTGCGAAGACAGAAATGTGACAGGGAATGATCTCGATAGAAGAATTGCAAATAAAGAACGAAATGTACTTTATGTAAATCGCGTTACTTTTAACGTTTTGAAGCTTTTGAAATGCCGTTGATTTCCTTTATTACACTCTTGAACATATATTGCGTAGTACCTCTAAATTAGAGGACTAATTTATAATTTCTAAATTAATACCTCGAGTTTAGAGGTAACTATGCGATACGCGATAACTATGCTTAAGAGTGTAGCTTCGTTACTATTAACGTTTCGCTTGTATAATAAATCATAGCCTCTTGATCCTCGTTACTTAACTGTACATGATCTTTAATTATCAAAATCTTCTTTTTCATCATCTTATCTTAGTGTATCTTTCTACACAAATTACTTTTTCCCTGTAAAAGATATCAATTCAACCTCCGATCCAGGGATGGGCACGTCGAAACTCCCCACTGTGTTACACCCTCAGGCGCTCGAAGGGGATGTTCGCTTACACGGCGAATGGATACACGTCTATATATTTCCATAGGGGCGCCATTTCCTGGCTAAGCACGGCGCCGATAAATCCCACGCTTGGTTTATCGGACCCATTCTATTGTGTCGCACCAACCAGTCGGCCGGCATCTAGGATAAGCCATACAGTTACTAGCCACTTAACCCTTATCCTTGATTCGCATTTTTTTCTTAACGAACAAGCAAAAGATTATCGGAATTATTTTTTTCCGACGCATTTAAGATTTCTGAATCAGCAGAGAGTGTCGTATGTCCTCGATCGTGACTTTTATAGCTTTTGAAAACGAAAACGGATACTAATAGTAAACTGCTCTGATAAGCGTAATTGGAGAAGTTGTGCATTATTTAAGGCAATTTAAAATCATATCGTTTAATAAATATATGTTTGTATGAATGTGTGTATTGGCTATTAGAGAGAATAAAACAATAGCTGTCGAAATTTATAGAGATTACTATTTGTAAGCATTTGAATTTGATCAAATAAATTTTTTTTTATTTTCGACTGCACGGTGTAATTTTTAAATTACATATGCTTTTTTAATTTTTTAAAATATTTTCTCTTTGTGTTTGTCGATAATTACGTCTTTAAAATATAGAAACCTATGTTTCTTCGTGTTTTAGTAATATGAATTTATTATTTATTTATGTAAAACCGATTTGTTGTATCTGTGCATTGAATTTTATTAACAAATGATCTGAGGAGAATTAAGACTGAATTCACATTGTATTAGATTTTAATTAAATACTTTTTTAATTAAATTCTTTCAAAATATATAAATTACTATATTATTCCGATGAAATTGTAGCCACAGATTGCTAAGATTACTGGATTGAGATTTGCGAATATATTGATCTTGGACTTTTTCTCCTTTTTATTTGAGTGCCCCGATCAGGTATCTGGCCATGTCAGCGGATACATAATAGGTTTCGTGATCAGCAAGGCCGAGTCATGCTCATGAAGTCGTCGTCGCCTTCGCCTTCGTCGTTCTCATGGTCCAGTCGTCGTTAGCGCGAGGAACACATTAATGTTCTCTCCTTTCTCCGGCTATTCGTGTCGAGGCATTAAACGACCATTAGGGGCCTGCCAAAGATCGGAGAATCACGACAACGATTCTCTACGTCGCGGCTTAATTACTTTTCGATTATAGTTGCTCTCGCTTACTCGAATCTCGACTAATCGTATGTTCGCTCGCATTTATTCGACTTATGCACATAACACATTCTTGTCGATCCGACTTGAGAGTAATGCTGTTTGTTTATTTATTCGAGAATCCTCAAGAAGTCGCGGAAAACTGTTGATTCTGTTGGCTTCTTTTTTCACGAGATCTTTCTCCTTATAAATGTAATTTTATCTTTAGATTAATTTAATCAGTTTTATCTGTAAAATAAATAAAAATATCGATGTGCCTAAAAAAACGATTGAAAAAAAGAAATAAATTTTACCGTGATTATTCTGATTTTAACACTAGAAAATGTTACGGCGTTATTTTTCACGTCGATGAAAATTTGAAGGATACGATCAAAGATCCTCGACTAATTGTTCGACGTAGCGAAATTGTGTTCGGAATTTTCGATGCCGTAAATTTCGATACGCGCTGTAATCCCGTCTCGTCATACAATTAATCGGAACAATACGTTACCTGCCTCGTTGGGATGCTTCCTTCTATCTTCGGGGAGCAGGAAGAAGGATTTTAGTTAATGGGGAAGGGAGGACTTACGGGCGAAGAGCAAGAGATGTCCGGGCATGGAGGGGTAAATTTTGGAACGAGGGTCGAAGTTACTAACGATGGCTTTTGTGAGCGCGCGCGGAACCATCGTTGAACGAGGGAATGCCGGGATTAAACGACGCACCAATCCTTCCGGACCGTTTGTCATCCCCGACCGCTCTATTTGTATGCACGTGCAACCGCACGTGCACGCAGGTGCGCACAGCTCGATGCGTAGCCTGGGCAAATATTTTCTGATATAGGCGATCACTTCCTTGACAATTTTTAGATCTCTTTTCATCTGCTATTCTTTTTAGATTCAATTCTTTTCAGATTTCTTTCCATCAGTTTTAGAACTTTCGAGATTTATCAGATATCACAGATATTACAATTCTTTTTCTTTTATTTGGCATCACTAACATTTTATTGTTCTTTAAAAATCTACATAAAGTATTTTTTTAAATTAAAACTACTTTTAAAGATTGTAATTTTTTTTGAACGTGCTATATTTTCTTTTATCCTTTTATCCGCTAAAAAATCTTTTAGTCCTCGTGTAATTCGAGACTGAATTCTGATTACAATTTCATGTGCCATACATTCCGACATATGAATATATCATGATTTTTCATTTTTTATTGAATTCTGTTGCGAATTACAGATTATTTAAGATGAGCGTAAGATCGTGCTGAATCGTGCCATTGCAGGTTTTAAATATTAACGACAGACTTGTACCAAGCAAAAATTTTATATTCTGATTCATATAATGTATTATATTTATTGAAATAGTACAGAAGATGCAAAATATTTGAAAAACTCATTAATAGAAAAGAGAAAATTTATCAATGAATATTATAAAAATAGGCTCTGTTAAAACGTTCATAATTTATTTAATCTACATTTACATTTTTAATAAAAACTTTGCTTTGGTACTTATTGCGCTTTTTTATCTTGATTTCGCCTGAACTTTGATTGATTTTAACAATTCGCGCGAGCCAATAGTTCGATGATAATAAATATTCTAGACAGCGGCTTACAGCTAAGCCGGAAAGACAGATTGAAGATCGCAAGGTCGGTCACTGCACTCGGGAATTGCATACGGTGCAATCCGCATAATCGTTGGCTCGGTGCGTTCAGGGCCGTGCAGAATGCAAAGGAACGATGCACCGATTGCACGCGAGCATTTCCTTCCACTGTCTGTATTTCTCACGTAAACTCGTAGCGAGAAACGTGAGAAATTATGAATACGCTTTTAGTGTATAATTTTATCATATAATTTGTATTTTCATTCTATTTGATGAACTTCAATTTTGTAACTAAAGACAAACGAATGAAAGATCCTATTTTATTTTAAATCAATTACAATTATTTTAACAGCGTTTTAAACTATTCAAATAAGGAAGGAAATCGAATTATCGACTTTTTATTTTTGACGTCAAATGATAATTTAAGATTGCGTTTATTGTAGATAGAGAGAGGACACGAGAGAGTACGGGGCAGCACGACTTCGGTCGACTTGTCAGGGATGTAAGCCCCTTGTACCGTATAAAGAAGAGGAAACGTCGACAAACCCACCTCCCACCACCTTCTCTTCATCGCGAAACGAGTAACCCGCTTTACGATTCACGGGACACGACCGGGAAACGCTGCGGGGCGAAATCTGCGAGACGTCGGAGGAAATTTTCCGGCGTCTCCTTCCAACCCTTCCTCGTCCCTCGTACCACTTCTCCTCTTTGCTTTTCCGCGCTTTTCGCCATCCCTTCATACTCCTTCGCTTCTGCTTGCTCCGTGCTGCTTTATGATCTGTCTGCTTCGAACTCTTCTTCCGGCGTGGCGCGTCCTCGAGATCGCTCTGAATTTCATTGTCATTTCGTATAACCTGCCGAGCTCTCTCTCATCGGTGTTCCTTTGAATTTTCCCTTTCAAAATCGACTTGATAATTTATCCGTTCTCAGAAAAAATCTATTTTCCATTGGTGAGAAATTTGCCGCGATTATCGACTATCGCATTAATTTCGAAAATTTAGGAATTCGCTTGGTTATTTTGAGAATCTATTTTCGATTAATTCCTCGGTATCTTTAGAATGGAATAGCTGCTTTTGAAAATCGACATCGTACAAATTGACGTTTCGGTAAATAACTAATTTGGTGATTGATTTGTTTTAAATTTGCCATTCCTTTTAAAAAATAAATTTAAAATCTAATTAAAATGGACGTTTTCATTTGTTGAGTAAAAAAATAGACATCAAAAATAAACTTTGAAAATTTTTCCTTTTCGAAATTATTTTATTACATTCAGAATAATAATGGTTAGTAATAATAGTATTCGTTCGGTCGAATATCTTTGTCGCATTTTGAATTCTAAAGCTATTTTAAAAATTGTTCGTCGTACAAACTAGTCGTATTTTTGGATACGATCGATCGCTATTATATTTTCCCCGATATCTTTTTATTATCTTTTCGTTTATTTGCGCGACTTGAATTAGAAATGACTGCAATTCGTCGTTGAAATTGCGTCTTGAATAGATGTCTATTAGACACTATGATAATGAAATAATCTCATTCGATTGTTAGAATTAACTTGTGGTCACACGAATATAAAAATCAACTGTTGTTTATTTTTGAACTTCTATTTTGACGTTCCATTTTGATATTTTGTATAGCATAGTATGAAACTTTTAATCATTTAGCAATTTTTAAATTAAATCTTTAATCTTGTTATTACAACAAGATTTCTGTTTTTAGAAATAAATCAAACGAGATATCAAAGCGAAAAAATCTCTTTCAATTTTCAGAAAAGATTTATAAATAAAAAAATTTTTAATCTGTCTATGTATTTTTGGAAGTTTTTATTTCTTCTATACTCTTAGATTTTACATTTGTAGATCTGGAATGAGTCTTTCTTATCTAAATGTAGTCTTTTTTTTTATCAATTACAAGGTTCTTTCAGGCGGATATCAAACACTATAGTAAAACGTAGTTTGTTTGATTTTTAATTTATATGTTTATGAAAGCATGTAATTTAATATTATACAATCTCATCTATGAGCGTGTGAAAAGAGCGTTACGCAAGACTTGCTCTTTTTCTGCGTTCCCTTCGACGGCTTCTCGACGAGCTTTCTCGGCATACAGAGGCACGAGTTGCTCGAACTTTAATTCGGTCATCCACCTTGTAACGGGTTCTCCGACTCGGCTATAGCTTGAAAACTAACTTCGCCGGTGAAGAGATGGTGGCCGAGTGCGATTCGAGTCGAGATAGTAAACTGTAGTCGACAAACAAGATGAGAGCCATTAAACTTTCACGATAGAAATTTAGTTATCATTAATTCAAATCAATCATGACGAGATATTTTCGATCATCCACAACTAACATGACATTTATCGCACAACCGTGGAGTATCTCAAATAATACGATGAATCATCACGCGGAAGCGCGTGTTTTTGTCTCTTCTTGTAGAAAAACGCAAACTAATATCTAACCACGAAATTATTTAACGAGAATTTAAAAGAGCTGGCCAAATAAATTGTAAGAAGATATTAATAGACGAAGCTTTACGTTGATGAAAATTTAATTTGAAATTTAATTACACTGAAATGTTAAAAGTTGCGGCAGACGATATGACTTTCAATGAAATCTCCCAGACTTAAAAATCCGTCGAAGAGAGATTTACTTACAAGCGCGGACTGCATAAATCAACATTTTAATTGCGTCAATACTTTCGTTATCACTACGATGATTGTATCCTCTTCCCACGTACGAACGACGTTTGGTTTGTTAAAAAAAAGTCGTGCGTGTGCGCGCATAGTAATAAGTTCGAAGGGTTTGATATTTCGACGTAGCGATAGAGACGAGAGTAATGTCGGTCGCGAACTTGGTGCAATTCGTCATGATTTAAACGTCGTTTGGAGGCACATCATATTAAAGGATCGTCGGCGGCAACGTTTGTCTTACATGGTCATTATGAGGATTATGTACGGCAATCTGCTGCAGCAGCAAATTTTCCCCCAAATCCCAGCAATTAACGCGCTACTCTTGCGACGGTGGTTTCGAGAAGGCAGTTGAATCCGCCGTCTCGGGAGAGAAAGCGGAATGGGAGGAGAAGCGTAATTGTAATATTGTCACGACGAAAGTTGCCTCGAGTGCAGTGAGATGCGTCTCGAGAATGTATGCTCGCGCTGTTGACGTGAAAAATGCATCTTCTCGAAACAGTCATAAAATGTGTATGCAGGTGTTGCAACACCAACAGCTGAGGAAGAAACATTTTAAGGTGAAATTGTAAAGTTCTGTTTTCGAAGAGAACGATAGTTGACGTACATTGTTTGTCATTGGATATTTTATGATTGTACTCGATCGAGTTTATTGAGCTACATTTGGGATTAAGTTAACAGCTGATTGGTTTTCGAAGTGTATACCGTAATATTTCGTGCTTATACGAATAAGACACATTGTGGAGAAATCGCGTTTGCGAACGGAATAGCTGTGTGCCGATATTCACCAGCCTCGGCGAAGCGAATCGACTCGATTCGCGTAACTCACTGTTTCTCCGCCGACTAGAAAAAGATTTCTTCGCGTGACGTAAAAATTTCAGGGTTCGATTAAATGAACGCGAAATTGGCGTTTGTAGTATATTATTACCGTGCTGCAGAGTGCTACCGATAACACTTCGCGAAAGATCGCTCTACCATTCATGTTCGCTCATCGAATTTACTCGCGATAACACGTGAAATAATGATTTGTGCAGTAATGTATGCATTGTATGTAAACTCATACGCGAGAGCGACTCTGTTCGCGATGGTGAGTCTTGCGAATTATCGCATTTTACAATGATCTGTGTCTAATGATCGGGATTTCTTGTCTGTTTCAGGTAATTTGACGGAAAATTATGAGAAGGCCGCGGTAACTCAGGGCTTCTGACTTACTCTATAGGTACAGTTTATTATTAATCGTAAAGAGCAGACACGGCGAGGCTTCCTTTACACCCCGGCAACGATACACTCGCGGTATATCGGCTGTATTAACTTGCAACTATGTGCTCGTCGACCGTTACAACACGATATGGCGAGCCTTGAAACACGCGCGCTTCTCTACCCTTTGCCCTACTTATGAAACCTCGTTAACACAAAATCGCGCAACATACGTGCCTCGCGATTGCAATTTTTGTTACGGAAGAATTTCATTATTTATGAAATCTCGTTTAGGCTCGTATTATATTGTTTGTTATAAAATAATCTAATTACTAATAATTAACAATTTAATTGGCTGCTCGTTTCAATAATAATTTCCGAGAAAATATATTTAACGAACCATTACGATCGTCTTAATTCGAAAAAGGATACTGCCTTGCTGCCATCTTTTGGGATTTAATTCTTTATGCCACGTATACTTGCATTATGTTCTCTGAATGTTTACTGAATGTGTCATTTACACTTTAATTACGTAATTACTTAATGAAGAAAACTCATAAAAAGATCTTAGATATCTTCTTTTCCTTTGTCTAGAATTTTTCATGTGGTCTTGTGAACCTTCCAATTCGAAAAGATATTCGGCGAATATACGAATAATGAATACGCGTGACGAATGATTATCCAAATGCAAATACGTGACGATTACTTTTCCATCTTTTCTTGTTGTGACGCGTCGTCAGCGATGAGAAAGAGAGAAATGAAGACAGAACGGATGCGGATTAAACCAAATGCAAATATTTAATTAAATTCACGCGGCGGCGGTTTACGAGCGCTAGCATATAATTTCTTCTCGGAAAGTCGCAACGAAAGTGGAAGCGGATGCGGCTCAGCGCAGACACAGCCGCCGGGCTGCGTTCCTTGCATCGAATCGAGAGAATGTGCATCTCGTTGTAACATAATTCGGATTAACAGTCTCGTTCTTGATTAATTACGCGCGTTTGTTATTCCATTTATCATTTTATTTTATTTCATAGATGAAGGCGCTATAAAACATCTGATTAATATCAGAAGCGATTTCAAAAGATTTACAACTTTATATTTTAATGAACGATTAAGTAGGCACGATGATAATAATAATGATACGTAAAGTAGACTATATACAGAGTGATAATTAGGAAGTTGCTGAATCTAAATAGCTATTTTGTAATAAACAGAATAAAATAAGGATCAAAAAACCATAGAAAAAAATCCATTATTTTTGTTATCACACAATGTAAAAAGTATATATACACAATATATATACACAAACTTTACTCAATTTTATTCACGAACTAATTTCAAGCGCAAACAGCTTTTGAAAACAAAATACACTTTCTAATATTAATGTAACTGTAATTATGCTTTGAAAAGATTCTAAATCTATTTTTTTTTAATAGAAACGATTGCCTCTATAAAATTTTCGAGAAATTTTTTATTGAGCCATGTGTAATCATAAATTTTTTATTTTTTTAAATAATTTTTTAATACACAGTTTGATAAATATGTATTTTTAAAATAGTATATACTGGTACAAATGATAGATTTTTTGCAGAATGCACGTTTCATATTCTTTTATCTCTCTCTATAAACTTAATTTAGTTTCAGCTTCCTAGTTGTCACCTTATATATTGAAAGGAATCGAAGGATTTTACTTTTGCAGTGGAAGATCTATTATCGAGATTACGGAAGTTAATAACGAGCCTAATTAACCGTTCGTTTTTCAATCTCGCGTCACGTACTAAGCTGTCCAATCATTTTATGCTAATAAACCGCTGTAAAAACGAAGCGAGGTGAAACGACGTTGCGTGGCGCGCACTTCTCGACGGAACGTGTATTGGATATATAGACCTTTCTCGCAGGTAATTCGGTATTCGGGGTTATCGTAGCATCTCCATATTCCCGGAGCATGCTGCCAGATCCTCTCCTTCTCTGTCGTGATATACGATCAAGCCCAACGGTTTTCTCGCGGCCCGGTGAGACAAACGAGCTCTCCGCCGTGGAAGAAAGCCAGGAAGGTATGCAAATCAAGAAAACGGTCGCGAGAGATGGATTAGTTGGATATCGGAAGGACTAATGGATATTAGAATACCGAGTACCGAAGGATTACCTTACGTCCTTCCTCCTTTCGTGGTCGCGTTTCGACCTCGCCGCGTGATTAATGCACTCGAGAGAAAGCTATCGACTCTACCGACTTATCTTCATCATGCGTACTGTCGACAAATCCTCCAAACGGAAGGAAGTATATACGTCAGAAAGTCTTAGATCACGTATGAAAAACACGTAAAAGAAGGGAGATATAAAGATGAAATAGCTCAATAGAAATTCGATTGCGCATAAAACAATTCTGATTCTTGCAACGTAAAGTCATGCCGTTCATCCAAGCACGAGATCATTTCTCGCTCTCGTGAACATTCGAGTTCATCTCTTCCGTCTCTATATTTTTGGTATGCGATATCGCGTGCCATATCGACGTCATGACAGATTTACGAAGTTATCGTTTAAATAAAGTAGCATTCTGGAAATTTCGCAGCGAAGATCTCGATCTTCGTGTCTGCATTGAAACACAGTCTTCCTCTAAATATTTACATCCGCGGATACACGCTGTTCCTTCACTTCATCCGCGATCTTGCAGTACTTCGCGCGAATCTTCGTACGCTGCGGTTCGCGATTACACGCACTCGCGGTGAAAGTCAATTACGCGCTCTAACACATCTCTCCGCTAACCCACGATTACCGCCGATAATTTGCATTACTACGCATTAATGTATTGCGTTACAATGAATTCATATACATTAAGGAGAATAATTCTTGTGCAAGGCCGTTTTGTGTACCGCTCCATTGTGAACATTGTCTTCATTAAAGTATTCGAGATCTACGAAAAGATTTCAATATCAAATTCTAAGATATTTTTAAATAACCCGCAAATTTGTCAAAAAAATGGATACAAACCTTATTTAACTATCTAATGTCTATTAAATTCTATTATAATATCTATAATCTAATGTCTATAAAATGTCTATTATCTAACGTCCCTATTTAAAAGTCTATCTAATGTGATAAAGTTCGTCAACATACTCGATCGTAATTTAATTCAATTTTTTATGTATATTTATTTATAACAAATTGATTATAAACGCGTTTGAATATTAATGAAATACGAAGCGTTCATCGAGTAAAGTTGGATATAAAACGAACTCGGGGAATGAAGGTATCGTACGTGATGTATTCTGTATGAATGAGGAACTCGAAACGGCCCTGCTGTGCTCACCTTTTATCTTCCTCGCGATCTGCCTCGCGTAAGCGGGATACCTCGTATCGGGCGCACGTGCATCTCGCGCCTTCCATTCATATGAGCTGCGGCGAGCGGGAATCCGAGTGCTCTGGGCAGAGTCGAAACGGCGGAAAGTGGAGCCGTGGCGGCGCGTCAAGTGGGAGAGGCATTGTGCCGGCCGAGAGCGGCCTTGGGATCTAATTATTCTGAGCGGCCGATATCTGCGCCGTTTCCACGCGTCCCGCGTGGGAGTACAGTCGGCGGTTATATATACGGCAGGAAATTAGATAAACGCGTGAACGCCTCGCGGTCGATCGGCCGACGACTCTTGCGAGTCGCTTTTTCAAGCAGATGGTACGCGGCTTTCGACGACGGCGAATTCCGCGTCCGAGCCGCGTCAGCTGGCCGGAGAGGAAATATCGCCGCACGAGTCTCGCGCTGTATGATAACGGTGTTGCAACTGTGAACGATTCGATGCCGTCGGGCTTGTTTTTCAAGCGAATTGTGTATCACATTCAGAGATATTAGAAAAATAAGTGTCGCTGCCAAGTTCCACGATGCGTACAATGTTTCACATTAATCCTTAAAGCCCATCTGGAGTCCATAAGACCCCCAGCAAAAATTTGAGCGCACTTTTAAATAAAAAAATTTCTTAATTCATGATTTTTTAAATATATTATAATAAAAAATTCGGCTTCGAAAAATAAGATTATTGATTTAGCATACTTTGAAGAGTATCTATGATTTTTTTCAAGATAAAAAAAGTAGAGTAGAGTAATTTCTAGAAGCTTTTAAAAGAAGCTGGAATCCAGTGGACCCCCAGTGGAGTTTATGTTACGGGGGGATGAAAGTGAGAGATAAGGGTTAATTTATGTGTTAAACTTATCGAACGCATAAAGCCGACGGATTCGTTAAACGTTAAAGAGAATCGATCCGCAAACAGAAACCGATTTGACTGCAGTCGTACACAGTAAAAAACATTTTGTATTTGTGTCAAAAACGGTCCTTGTTAAAATTTTTATGTTGAATTTTTAACATGTCCGAGTGTTAATTTAACATAATGTAATTATGTTATTTGGATATTTTGTGTTAAATTGATATTTAACATTTCTTAATGTAAAAATAACATAATTTATGAGTAAGTGAACAAATAACGTAAAAATAATGTAATTTAAAAACATGAATTCTAAAACAAATGAATCAAAAAAGAATGTTCGTGTCAATTTAACATATTGTAAATGTCAATTTTACTGAAGAAATATGTTTCCACAAATTATGTCAAAATGTTACATTTTTTGTATTAATTTCTACACAATGTTTGTGTTACTTTCTAACATATTCATCTTATGTCAAATTAACATAATAATTTGAGTGGACCGTTTGGGACACGTGAAATGTGTTATATTTAACATAAATTTTCTAACAGTGTATAATCGCCTGCTTAATTTTTTCGCTTAATTTTAATGAGCTAGTTTCAATTAATTCAATTTTATTTAATTAATTATTTAATTAATCGTGTTTGATTAATTTTTTAAATGATAAAGATACTTTTATTAGTTTAGATAAGTATTTACTTTTTTTTTGTTTCGAATACTCAAAAAGCCATTTTTCTTCGTTTTATAAATTAAATTCTTTGTTTTGTCGCAAATCGCCAAGTATGTCTATTGCTTTTACAAAATATAACCATTATTTTTCGAGCAACCTAATATTTGCCCCACAGATCGTAATAATCGTAAATTCGCTTGACGTTCTATATCGGAACGCTCTTTCTCGGTCTCTATCTCTCTCTCCATTACGGGTCTCTCTCGAAGTTTGCCCAGTCAGCGAACAGAATGTTGACCTGCGAATATTCGAATGGTTGCACCACCGATCGGCCACTTTGGTGCATCGCCAGTATGGATTTCTCATTTCTTATCGTACAGCAAACGTGCTAAATGCTTTCTTTTGTAAACTCTCGCTTATTACGCTGTGATATAAGAAAATTACTGACAAACATTTCGGATATATATACATGCATCTCACGATGAATTTAAAACCGATTTTTTTATCGAGATCCGATCAATAATTTCTGAATACGATACGTTTGCAAGCTCGTTGCAACTCCGCTAATTGAATGCAGTCTCGAAGAAGTTAAACGGCTAATACGCTACATGGTTTATCCTGTTACTCGTTAACGTTGCACGTACCGCCGACGAGAGACGGTTCTCCCATTTTACCTTTCCCGTTACGGGAGCCGAGTTTTACGTTGCTCCATTTCGCCTTAATTCCATTTAGCCGTGTTGCGCGCCGCTCGTCTTTCACGAGGGCTAGGTCGAGGCTGGGACCCGCGGTGCTGCGGCCATGGAAAAGGAACGGTCGTTATGGAAGGGCGAACGCGAGAGAGCTGGCGCAATGTGAAAACTGGATTTCGAAGTAGCAATGTCACCGCTGCTTGCTGCTGCTTACGCCATTAAATACGCTGATATTTAAAAAATCGTAAACATCCCTCGTAGTAGTAAAAATGAGACGCGCGGAGCGCTCGTGGATTAAAAAATATATGATTTATTACATTCTCTTATCTCACGTGCGCGAAAGGTAATTACATAGATTTTTTTTTAACCATAAGCACAGACTTTAATAATGATAAAGTGGATATATTCGATAGTGAAACTTGATCAGTTTTACATAGATTATATAGATTTGTTTTTACGATAAACACAGATTTTAATAATGATAAAGTGGATATGTTCGACAGTGAACTTTGATCAATTTTTGACCGTTCGCGATATTCATGAGACAGATGGTTATTTTAATTGTCGCGTCAATAGAGTATCTAGTGTACAATTAATGCTCATCTACTTGATGATGCATTCCACTGCGGGAGGATGCGCACGCGTCATTAAATGATATATGCATAAATAGAGCGCGCAATGCTTGAAATTATCGGTGCGATAAAGCGGTGCGATTTAATAGCTGCAAAACTCGTGCGATCGGCTGTATTAACTCATTAGATGTGACAAGCGATTCGAGAACGTTATTATCGAGGTTACGCGGCCGACGCTTTCCGCCAACGAAGCCATGGTCATTTGTAATCCGTGACATTTGTACACCGAGTTGTTCGTTGCACCGAAGTTGCAGCTCTCCCGCTCGTCGCACGGAAATTCCGAGACCGTTTTATCCCACTTTGGCTACCCGCAATTTTCCAACGAGAGCCGCCAAATGAATGGAGCAACGACTTGAATCGCGCTTGCCGCATCGCGGTTTACCTTCATCCTCATTTTCTCCCATTTTCGTTAAATTAATTCGTTGGCGTACACTGTTACGATGCAAAAACCTATATTATGTCACTACAATTATATACAAGAAGTGCACGGTATGCACGGCCAAGCATGTTTGACAAACACAGCGACACGTTTTCGAAAATCGCGAAGACATAATCAGTCCATGTCGCAATTTTAGAAATCTCAATGTTAAATATCTTGGCAATCAGATTTCAAATTACGAAGATCGAAGGCATTGATGAAGCTGAACATGAACATGAAATCAAATTAATATGTGCAACGTTATATATTAATCAAATTAATATCTGTAATATATATCTCAAGATCAAAGATTTTAGTGTTCTCTCAAAGAAATCGTTGGTATTGTCAAGCTTGGTTCCGGAATGATTTCTCATTTCTGTAAGTAAATGATCCATTAAATTCCCTGCAATCCCGAGACTGCAATTGCTACCGAAGGTGGCGGACGAGAAAACACGGCATTCGATCGTCCGGCTCTCTCAGCCTCCTTTATTCATAACGGTACAGCTTGTTCCGGGCGTTAGCAAGAAACTTTGCAGCTGCCGTCCCGTGCTTCGTCGTCGTCGGAATCGTCGTCTTCTTCGTCGCTTCGCTGCCTGCTGCCGCATCGAGAACGGACAATTCGCGAGTCCTTGAGAGTCTCCCACGCTGTTGTCCGGGTTCTTCTTTCTTTCGCCTCGATTTTTGCCAAGTAGGTTGCGAATTGCGGACTTAATTATTCGTTCGCGCCGAAAATATCTCTCGCTCGTCGGATTTCTCTTGTTTATGATTTAATCTCGTTCTTCGGATTAACCGCTGATGTAAATGTCCTGTCATTGTCATCGCATTGTTTAAGAGAACCGAAAATGGAAAATAAAATAATATTTTACTATTGCATCGAATATATATATCAGTCTCAAGATAAAACCGATAATCGTTGTTATGTGTCAGCCGGGATAAATTAATATTCACAACTGTGGCTTCGTATTTGCACTGAACACTTTATTTTTGAATGTTATTATATATGTATATAGTCAAGTATTATAATCGATGTTCTTATATGATACACCTTTTATTAACACGCCAATATTGCCCTTTTTTTCTTACGATCACGCCTAGGGGCCTGTAGGCCCTGAGTTGCCGTGACGACGCCTAGGGGTGTATCGCGTTCACCCTGAGTCACGTAAGGGTCAAGTGGACCGTGACAACGTCTCAGAGACGATCTCTGGGTCACGGAAAAGAACACACATCCGCACTATTGAATTTAATGTGAAGCGTATCGTTCAAGGAGATAAATGAATCCTTTTCCGATCGCAACCTCCTGCAAAGCCGAATGCTCTGGTATTCATTTTTTATTGGTCACTTCTGCCCGGCAACGCCGCGAATTTGTTCGCGCCTGCATGGAGACTGCAAGGACAATTGCCGATCTTATCTGGAGCGTTCATTTCTTGCATATATGTACGTGTGTGTGTACGTATCAATCCGCCTGACCCCTCGTCGTGCACGACCTTTGAGCTCTGTATGATGCTATATTATACATACTATGTAACAATCGTAGTTTGCAAAAAGTTGAATATATATATATATATATATATATATATATATATATATATATATATATATAAAATGAATGTATATAAAATTCATAATAAAAATATTATTGGATATAAAGATTCAACTTTTGACCAAAAATGTTCTTATTTATTTATTGTGCTGATCACATCGATTTATTCACTTATTGAAATTCTATTTGTCTTCGAAACATTTTACATAATATCTAAAATATTAAAGCAAGTATTTTGGCATAGATCTCGTCAAAGTTTCATGATATTCGTAAAACTGGGCACCATTCGGTTGAATGAAATTAGCACAGATTCGATTAGAGACTAAGCTATCATTTAAACGTTATCGAACCTTCCAATTTTTAAATTGATCGAAAAAAATAAATTTGAAAAATTATTTACAGAAATTATTTAGCACGAAAGATTACCATGAGTTATATTTTGGATTGATCTATACGAATCGCGAAAAAAATTTTTTTCAATAATTTTAATTGAAAAGTAGCGAATATCTTGGAAACTAGGAATCGACCGAAACTGACACACATAATAGATAGATCACTGCATTAGAGATAGAACGATAGAAATTATGCCACGCGCCTAACAAAAATCTAGCAGACGATAATTCTTCGAGACTCATGCTTTTGTACACCGTCAAGTATCCGCGAGAACAGCCATGGCAAAAATTCGGTAGAATCGACACTGTAAACTCGCTACACTCTTGTGGTAGGATCAACCGCTCGAAGCGTGCGCAGGCTCGAGTGGTCTTGTTGCATAGCGATGCCGAGTGGAACTTCTCCCTTTCTCTTTCTCTTTTTTTTTGAGACTCTTTACAAATGAAAAAATTATAAGCGCTTTTTCGTCGCTTTCGTTGCGTTTTTAATTCCGCGCCTGACTTTTGGACGATTTTTTTCGGATCATTTTTTCGGAGCACACATGCTGCGCCTCGTGACGACACTCGCGCGAATTTTTTCCTCTTTGTAACATCACGACCGACATAACGTCGTTTTTCTTTTTCCTGAGTTTTTTTTTTAATAAATCCCATGTTTCATACAATTTTCCATCTTTTATCTTGTTTTCGTAAAGAATTGAACATGCTTCGATAAAGTAGAATTGTTTGAAGAGGAAATTTTTGTTTTCAATATATTTTGTTTTCAATATTGTTCTATTGATATACTGCCCAGTTTTACGAATCTCATGGAACTTTGATGAGATCTATGCCAATCAAAATACTTGCTTTAATATTTTAGACATATTATGTGAAATGTTTCGAAGACAAATATAATTTCAATAAATGAATAAATCAATGTGATTAGCACAATAAATAAATAAGAATTTTTGATCAAAAGCTGAATCTTTATACCCAATAATATTTTTATTATGAATTTATATACATTTATTATATATATATATATATATATATATATAAAATAAATGTATATTATATATATATATATTCAACTTTTTGCAAACTACGATTATCGGTTTTATCTTAATATTTGTTATTTCTTAGCGAAGAAATTATAGAAACGATAAAAGCATAATATGTTAAACACAGATTTCAGTTAATTTATAGAATAATATTTATTAATTAATATTTATTGTTGATTCTCTAAACTACTCTCAAAAATTGTGCGCAGCACAAGATATCTCTTAAATCAACAAGCATCAGTATTAAATCTGTATTCTCTAATTAGATTTATTAGTTTTCACACTATAAAAAGCTACAAAGAAGTTTTACAGCATTTTGAGGTAGCGATATTGTGATCGACCGTCGCGATACGCGCACCACGCGAAACTCATATTATCACCGCAGTTGTAAACTGCGAGTAACCGAAAAATCGTGTGAATTTACTGCCGAGAGCGGAGTACCTCGAAATATCTCGAAAAATATTTCAGCGGAACGTGCAACACGTGCTACCTCGTTCGCTCGTGCGCTCCAACTTCCGGAATGTCCTTGCGCTACTTGGAGCTTTGACAAAGCTTTCGTTGGCACTCGATCGTGTTTAAATCCTCGTGTCGGCAGGTAAGGCATTATGTTTCAACGATTAAAAGTGTTACACGTACATCACGCGCTTTTTGTAGGAAAGTATCGAGCTAAGGAATTAATAAGTTTATGAATAAATAATAATTAATAAATGAGCAAATGACAATTAATGATAAAAAATTGACGTACATGATCATGATTTACAAATTTATTATTGTTATGGATAGAAATCGGTATTTTTATTTTGAAAGAATATCATATGGTTGGAGAATTTGTATCATACAGAAACAAATCTTACTCATATTTCTTTTTTCTTTTGCATTACGCATGTACTGCGAATTTACACTTCGATGAATTCATGACCCGTTAAGGACCCGTGGATGCAATTACTTCGTCGTATAGGCTTCTACACACGTTGTTTTCCCCTTATTGGAGCGAATTCGTGGGCACGTTCGCGCGATTGGCAGGGGACGAGAAGCTCGTTAAACAAACTGCACCGGACTGCATCGAAGCTACCAGCTATTACCCGAGAAGTGCTAACACGCGGACATAACGAGTTGCTAACTGTAGAGATTTATGGAGAAACACACTATTATTTGGGCGGTATATTACAGGCTGACGCTTTAGAAGCCGGTGTGACTTCCCGAAAATGCATTGTGATACTATTTCGAAAATTATTTATGCGTTTAAAAACAGTAAACAAGTTTTTTATAACGATGTCATAAACTTAGTTTTAAATCTATATTTTATTTTTCCGCGATAAAGATTTATAAGCATAGCTAAGACTCATATATGTACGTGTGTGTAAAACAAAAATTATTTAAGAGGACACACACACAGAAAGAACAATTTTGTAAAGTATTTAAAAATTTAACTAGATACAGATCTGAAAATAATTTTGTTTGGATCATTAAAGTAATTACGTAGAACGCTTAGCGTTGATGACAATGCTGCAAAAAGTTTTAATTTTAGCAATCAGTTTGAGCAACCTGCATAATTATTTTGATAATCCAAACAAATTATTTTCAAATCTGTATCTAGCTAAATTTTTAGATACTTCAACAAAACCGTTCTTTTCATGCATAAACAGACTAATTATTTAATAATGTAATAATTCTTTTTTCTTTTGTTAATATTTCTTTTTTTATCTTCTTTCCTTTTGTAAAAGATTCTGGACAAATTTTTGCAGATCTTTCACACAGGCGTAACTTCAGTACGAAGTTTTTACTTTGGGTATCTCTTCAGGATGGCAATTTGTTAAAAGGAATTCACATGTTCGCGCCATTGGTAGGGATCGATATCTCATTAAACATTCCTAAGCTATCTTTCGAAGAGAATGCATGTATCACATATTTGCACACTCAAAGCACATGAATGCATCATTAGATTGAAAATTTATAAATCATTGAAATCGATATTGCCTCGCTTTCGAGAATCTCGAAAGAATCTCAAATGATTTACATTAGCATTGAGGTACGAAGATATTAAATTAAACGAGATTCCGCTAAGTAAATTTCACCTAACAGTTGTTTAAGCAATTAGCAACTTTTTAATTTCATCTGCATTGACTTGAAACTCTACTGCGAATCCCTGTGTGATTTCGGTTCGTGATGCAACTTATGTGATTTCATGCGACAAAAGTATAGAGAGACGCGTGCGGAATTGCTTCTTTTCTCGGAAGATGAGCCGAGAGCTACGCTTTCTCAATGCTATCCTTCGGATATTGTATTCTTTTTTTTTGTTCAATCATACCCGCGTGATTTTTTCCAAGCAATGCAATAGAGAACCAAAGATTTCGGATGGGATTTATCAAGATAAGCTCGGATGATAGCAGAGAAGAAAAACAGAACTGAGATTCGTTTAACGATAATTTTTTGAAAAATCAAGACGAACTGGCTTCTTCTCTCTTTCTTGCCTTTCTTTATCGCCATCGTGAAACTCCAGAGAATGGGGAAATAATGCTTCCTCTTTCCGGCCTTCCTTATGACGCTTGCGACTCTGCTGTGAGTCTCGTAGCTCCCCTTTAGCTTCCTTGACCTCGTTACGTCTTGTTGCTTGAATACTCGGCCGAGACGCTGCGCCTCGGAACATAATCATTCTTTGTTACATTACCCATCTTGTGTCACGAGTGATGTAATCGCGAAGAGTCACGAGATGTCGACAGATTCGCTGGTCAGAAAAAATTTCTGGCATTGAATTACGAATCTTTTTTCTAAAAATTAATAAAGAGTGATCTAAAAAAATGAAATTATAATTTAAAAAAGAAAAAGGTTGACTTGCAGATTCTGTACACTTTATTTAATGATTTCATTGTATTCGTTGAAATAAAACGTTAACACTCAGCTAAACATTTATGGTCGGTATATACCGTGAGAAACATCGCAAATTATTTAACGAAGAGCTTTGATCTGTTTGATATAAAACAATCTCGTTATTCCATTTGCATCGAAACCCGGAAATAAAGAGATTAAATTCTTGATGCCGATAGCGAGACGAGAGTGAGACGTAAAACATGGGCCCTCGAGGGGTTAAAGGCGGAGCGTTTTAAATCGGCTTAACGGGTCAATGAAGTTGGAAAGCACGATCCGGAGAAATGAGGTCAAGGGATGAATCGGAAAGAAAAAGGGATCGCTGGCGAGTCGAGGGTGTATTTGTTCGAGGTATTTAATTCTGAAATAAATCTTCGTTTTCTCTCGTTTATATTCTCCTTTTCTTTTTCTTTTTTGAGGGAGAAAGACAGTATTCGGGAGAAAATGGCTAACTATGGTTAGGCGTCATAATTCCACTCGAGACGGCAAGAGTTGGCGTATCCTGAAATTTTGCAGACCTTTCTCGTAAATGGAATCGGAAGTTATCGCGATAATACGTGTACGTTGCGCCATAATCGTAAACCTGGAAGTTGAACCACGTCTATAAAAATTTTATCGGTTAGCATGCAATGAAGTGGCTCTATACTTTTTGTTTTCACGGCGTTTCAATGAATGTTATCAAACGTACAAGACATAAGGCATGATCTTGCTCTTTATGGTTAGCACACATTAGTAAAAAATATTGATTTTTTAAATTTTAATTATTAAAAAAAAAATTGAATATAATATACAATATTTATTATATTTATTCTCTGATTAGAAACTCGTAGCCTCTCAGGCACAATTCAGGATAATTAAATAAAATTCAGGATTCAGTAGAAATGAGCGAAGCGATTTAGATCGGGTTTTGAACTAATCGCTCCGATTGAGACAAGTTCGCGACGTCGTGAACGATTTCGTTAGTCTTACTGGAGGCGAGAGGTAGAGACACGCTTGCGGCCGTCGTGACCGCTGTTTAAGCCGCGACTTAACTCTGCTTAAGGCATTACTCTCCGTCTCTCTCTCTCCTTTTGCTCGGGCTTTGGATCTCCTCTCCGTACTTCCGCCTCGTTCCGCCCTGCTGCACGGCTTTTAATCGAGCGCCAGCGGATTATCTCGACATCGGATCTACGGTCAACCTGCAAACCACCGGCAAACTTTGGACCTTTGTGCGTCATTCCACCTTCTACATCGTACGCGACTCAGGTGCTCCGTTTCACGAACTCGCAATCTGCGCGAGCGCATCCGCTTCCTTCCTTTGGCGCGAGGTCAGTCAACGTAATGATGATAGATAAATCCGCGCAAACGTGCTATCTTGATACGATGAAAACTGCGAAATCATCGAAAGAAAAGGTCGATAGCTCGTTGTCACAATATGTCACGTTTATATCATTCTTGTGATTACTCTAACTTGATCTTGTCATACAGAGATAGATAAGTCTATCTGTTTGTAGCAATATTAATCATAGTAATATTAATCATACCGTAATTAGCACGCGTTATAATCGATTGTAATATCATTTAAATTAATTAATATGTCGTATGTCTGCGCGCACATGGCGAATGTATACACTCATTATTGAGAATTGCATTAGGTCAAACATAAATGATATTCCCGTAGGTACGTTTTAAGCGCGGATATCGTTGATAATCGATCATTTCCCGCCGCCTGGCATGATATTTACAGAGACTGCTTACCGCGCATGCCACATAATTTCGCCGCTCTTGTATCAGAGAGAAAAAAGAGAGAAAAAGATTGGGCGCCATTTGTCGCGAATCTTATCGGGCGGTAGCGGGCGGGCTCTTCGTTTTAAAGTGACTCGAGCGTAAATGCAGCCCGGTACTGCTCCGATCGAACCTCCGAAACGCGCGTCGGGCCACTGCTTTAGCACCGGATATTTATTACTCCACGATGTAGCCTTATCGAGTGGTCTCGCCATGCTTGAAATCGTGAGAATTCCAACCAAACTGCCCCTCCGCCGCCCGCATACACGCATACACACGACCGTTCTCCTCTTTCTCTTGCATGTACAGCACACGAGCGGGATTACGTACGAGTGTATACTCGGTAACGGGACAGAACGTAATGGAGAACGGGACGGAATGGAACGAGACAGGATAGGAGGTGGGCGAGGGGGCCTTTGACTGGCGCGCGAAGGGACCAGCAGCCCCTCAGGTTGCTTGGCAAGGGTGCGCGATATTGATTCCCACCTAACATTACACCGAACGTGGAAGCGTTTCGCGACTTTAGTCAATGGGCATGATTCCGGCCAAGGAAGTCTTGCTACTTTCTCGAGTTGCCCGTGGATAGTCCCATGGATGATTAATTCGACTTGTTTTTAGTATAAGCTGTATTATATTGTACGTATTATAACACGTGTTTGCCATGAAACCCTAAAATGCGCGCAACATTGTTCTATAAAGGGATACGAACTATAAATCATTATATATTATACTATAAATCATTATATATACATGATATGACAACGAATTATATATAAATATGCTTATTATGTGTCGATATGAAAAAAAAATTTTGAGGAAACTTGAATTATAGGAAGCGCAATATTGCAAAACATGTAAAAAATTAAAATGCACTAATAGTAAAGTTGTTTATATGTTCACAAAAGAGTATTGCAATTCATCTTTTTTATGTCTTTGTAAGTTCTAATTGTAACTTGGATAATTCTTTAATTTTTTTATCAGTCAACGATTTATGATAATGATTGTTCAAGCGAGATTACGATTGTGCGTTGCCTCGAGTGTCACGGTTAAACAATACTCGAAGAACCCGATCTCGCATCAATATTTGCGATTATTCGTATTACGCTGTCTCACCCCGTCGCCAGTTATTTCGAGCACGGTGGTAGAAGTTACGATGGTGTTGGCGTGTGTCCCAGTATGTACGGCTTCCCGCGTTATATATGTTTACAGCTTTCCGATATCTAACTTCTGCGCCCCTTTTTCCACGTCTCAATGAGCCACGACGCGAACGAGCCCGCGTACACCGACACCGAACGCACACCTGCCATCTCTTTCTCTCTCTCTCTCTCTCTCTCTCTTTCTAGCTCTCTCTCCCTATCGACCAACTCGGATCGATAGCGATCTATATTACAGGCGGCTGACTCCTCGAGTGGAGGACGACGGGGGTCTTCGACGTCTCACCGATCGCTGAAGAGGCTATTTGCCTCACAGTGATGGTGATGGTAATAACGGCGCACAGTTCCGCAGTTCTATTATGATAACCGAACTCCTGTTGGAATTACTACTAAATGCGATACAGCCCACTCTCTCTTTCTCTCTCTCTCTCTCGAAAGTCTCTCCTCCCCTTCCTAAACAAAAAGCGATTATGTGTTACGATAAAAGTGAGAATGTATTAAACATCAAGAGTTTTTTTCTTGCGTACTCGATAATAGAAATCATCCGCGATACATTACAGCGAATTATTTTACATTATTTTCATTATCAAGTACGAACTTATATGCGAAAAATAGTTAATTTTGATCTACTTGGTAATGTACCGAACTACTCTACTTGGTAATGAAAATCCGATTATGATGCTATCTGTTCTCTATCACTCTCTGAATTTGTTGGAAATGAATTTGCGCGTGTCATCGAATAGTTTGATAGGCCCTCTTATCAACTTTGTCATTTCCTCGGCAGATTGCCGTGTGCGCGTAAGATCTTATCTTTCACAGTCTTATCTTTCCACGAGAGATTAATAATGCGAGATCGAAGTTGCCTTATGATCAAAGACGAAAGAGGCAGAAGGAGAGTGCATTTGCACTCTCTTGTAGCAGACAAATACAGGGCAATGAAGATTAATGCTTGATCTCATTCTCCTCCCCTACCGATCGTTCCCCTGATCCATGGTATCGTGAACATTTCGGTAATCCCCAAGGAGAAGTGTCTCTTCGGACTTGACTTTGGAGAACTCCGCGATCTTATAACCCTGACCCTAAATCTGTTGTGGTTGTTGAATCTTCTTAATAATTCAATATGAACAATGACTCTGTCTCTGATCAATTTTGAATGTATGACCTTTAAATAGATTGAATGCTATTAATATTGTAGTTCTAATCAAAATAACTCGTCGAATAATTCTTATAGATGATTATAATTTCACTTAGAAAATAACATTGTTTCTGATCTATCACTTTCACAATGTTATTTCGCAATGCGAAACAAGGATGACATAATTAATTTTATCTTATCAATCTACAAGTTTGATCAAAAAGCTCATGAATAATCATTACAATACGAGTGTTTTATTTTATATTAAGGACAAGACATATTTGCCTCTAGAATTGATTAGGTAAGATGAATTTTGACAGATTTTTACATACTCTTATTTAGCTTCTAGCGCGTACATAATTATATAAATATTCAGAATTGTATCGCACAACAAGACTAATTTGATAGAATCTTGAATCCATAATTGCTTTGTTTTGCAGATTAGCAGTTGGCGTGACATGGATGTGAGCTTTACGAACGTGTTAGAGGGGGCTCGCCAGTACTTCCAGGGACTGCCCGTACCGAGTACAGGTGGCGCGGCCACGTCGGTGGATCACAATCTCCACTCGACATCCTCCACGAATACCGCCTTGTCCACATCGGCGACGACGCACGATCATGACGCACCGTCACAGTCGACTCAATCAACTCAATCAATCTCGACTTCCGCCAATAACAGCAGCAGCAATAGCAATGTCCAGGAGTCGAATTGTTACTCTGCTGACATCAGACCTTCGTCGTCCGTGGAGAATAGCAATGCGACTGCCGGATCTAGTTTCTGGAATCCGCACGTGGAGCCATATGCCCCGCAGCCGATTAGGGTCGAGGTCCCGGACACGAGGCCAGGCGACGAAGGCTCCGCCATGGAACCTAGCTCGTCCTCTTCAGGACCTGTCACTTTAACCGAGATGCAGCCTTCAAATTATCAATCCTCCTCCTCCTCCGTTGCTGCATC
Source organism: Cephalotes varians (assembly GCA_037157785.1). Taxonomy (NCBI): domain Eukaryota; kingdom Metazoa; phylum Arthropoda; class Insecta; order Hymenoptera; family Formicidae; genus Cephalotes; species Cephalotes varians. The sequence continues at coordinate 105,649 of JANQDE010000112.1, read as the reverse complement.
ATCGTCGAATTTTTCACAGAGACCGCCGCCAACGTCATCGTCGTCAACGTCGTCGACTACCTCGTCCTCCAGTGATCACAATCATCATCATCAATCTCACCTCTCGACGTCAAACTCGTCGTCGCATTTGCATCAGATGCAACCGCCCCAACCGCCACATTCCCCTGGACCAGTGTACCAGCAACTTAATAATGTCAGCAGAACGTCTTTCAATGCGGCAGAGATGCTCGCCTCTTCTTCATCGCACTCTGCTTCAACTTATCAAACCGCCAATAACGATAGGCAATCGCAGCCGATCGTCGCGCAAAGGACTCAGTACTACCCACGTTATCATCATCCAGACATCACAAAATGCGCACCGGCCCCGTATTCACAGAGTTCTATTTATCAGTCTGCCAATGTAGCGCAGCCCTCGAACATGGTTCAGCAACCAAGTACGAGACCGACGCCAGTAGAGCAAAATAATACGGCAACATCGTCCAACGTCGTTACTCAAGGACATTGTCCGCCAGAACAGCAACGAATACCCGGTACTTATGGCAACAACATGCCACTTGCTCAGAGTCCTCTTGGCGGATCCGCGGTGTATGGCTCCTCCTCTTCATCCTCTCAGAGTTATCGTTCCACGAGCCAGTATCAACAGCAGGCCCATCGTCTAGCCACTTTGAACGTCAGCGATAGGTCGCATAGCTCGGATGGGTTGCACTCTTCTACCGCCTGCTCTTCATCATCACAGGCGATCAGTCCGCGTCAATCTGGACTAGGAAGCTCCTCCTCCAATCACATTCCTTCACAATCGCAGTCGCAGAATCTTCCGGGTCACATTCCTTCACCGCATCTGCCGTCCGCCGCCACTTCGGTGCATTATCATCAGCATCAGCAGCAACAGCAGCAGCAGCAGCAGCATCATCAACAATCATCCTCTCTACAACAACAACAGCAACAGCAACAACAACAGCAGCAACAACAACAACAGCATCCTAGTCGTATAAATGCGTCGCCACACTCGCACGGTTCTTCGTATGGAAGCCGTGTAGTGCCACCGCACGGTGTCCCATCGTCATCTTCCTCCGCCATAGCAGCGAACCATTCGCAGCAGCAACAGATGCCACCACCTTCAAGTGGATATCACGCAGGAACGACGCCGTCGCCGCATCACGAGCCGTCGCCACGTCATGCCACTCCGTCGCCGCATCACGCGACTCCGTCGCCACAGCGGCAGTCGCCTCACGTGTCCAGTCTGCATAATCCGCATGCCTCCCCATCTCCTCATCATACACCCTCGCCGCACAACAGTTTCCAGCCACATTCGCCGACCTATCCACCGCCACCTCCGCCGCCACCTCCGCCGCCACCATCGCAGCAGCAACAGTCGTCGGCTTCATCGAGGTCGACACCACATTCGTATAATCTGTCACCGGTCACCTCGCAGCATTATCAAACGAATTACGCCGTGGCGGCGGTTCGTGACGCGATGGGGTTGCCTTACGCACCGCCGCCACCGTCCCAGTCTTCGTATCATTCCTTTCAGAAGAGTCCGCAACCAGAGTCTCAGGGGAATAATTACTACTCCCAGCCAGGCCGGTCTCACAGTCAGTCTTACGGTATGCAGCAGATGCTAGCGCCGCCGCAGACGGTATACCCTAACACTCCCAATAGCAACAGTCTAAGTAGCTACCAGCAAAATGTCAGCAAGCACGCGACATATAATGGCGCGGATGCTACGAAGAGGAGTGCAATTGGCGCTACGATAACACCTGATAGTATCACATATCACACATCGGTGTCACCTACACATCGGTCGCCCGTGCAGAGGAGCGGCAATACGCATAATCTACCGCCTATTGCCGCTCTTTCATCCTATCATTCTAACAGACGAGAATCGTTGGGAAAATTAGCGCAGACGACAACACGACAACGAATGCATCCGACGAACGCAACTAATAAAGTTTCGTCCGTTGTGATGCCACCCTCGTCTATAACAATGCTTCCTCAAAGGCTCGCCGAATACCCAATGACTTCGGTCTCGGCTATGAACCACACGATACCAGTGAACGGTAGGACAACCACTGTGACGAACATGACGTATGGCTCGCGATATAGCGGCCAACAAGGTTATCCATCGTCGTCGTATGCCACCACGATGGCACCTAGTCATCATGGTAATAATTCCACTAACAGCACCACAGTAACCACTATCAGTCACGGTGGTTCAAGTGGCGCGAGGTCTTCCGTTCCAACAATCCACGTGTATCAGTCTTCCGACGAGCCGGATCGGTCAGCGGGATCGTCATCCTATCATCATCATTCTCATCATCATCAGCCACCGACACGAATAACGACCGAGGGCTACGCTTATAAAGAATATCCTTATCAGAATCCAGTATCATCCGGTGATAATCAAGCGACTTCAGCCACTACTATGGTAAGTTCCCAGTCATCGAGCAACGCAGTTCGGAAAAGGGAATCCCCTTTGGACCTATCCGTGAAAACGGTTAAGACGTCGGCTGATTCTACGGCGCAGGATGACCTCGAAACTATTAGCACTGACAAGCATGTCAGTAGCTCAAGCCTGAGTTCATCTAGAAACAACGTGAATAGATCAATGCCACCTCCGACTGTCGTGCATCAATCGGCACCAACACAACCGTCGTCATATGACCATAGGCCTTCGAGCAATAGTTCGAGAAATTCCATGCCCATGACCTGCGTCCGAGCATCGACGCCTCAAACGGTATGTGCGCCCAAAGTCGATTTTCTGCCAGACTTTACATCGGCGCCGCTACGTCATCAATCGCACGAGAATCTTCTTCGCAGAAACACTACGCAGCAGCTTTATGTTCCAGCCGCTCAGCCTCTCTCGTCCCATCATACAAATACCTCTCCACTACCTCATATGTCCACGTTCAAGAAGCGTCCACTGCCCACGTCGCCACTATATGATGGTCTGACAATACCTCCGCCATCTTCGTCATCTTCGTCGTCATCAACGTCTGCGTCTTCATCATATCTCCAGACGAATGATTCTGTATCCTCGAGATTCTCTAAGTATCATTCGATGATGGATCCATCTTCGCGGCTTGGCTCGTCCACACTGCCCGCACAAGATTACCCATCCGACTCGAGCAAGCACTATTTAGCGGATAGTAGGACCAAATTCGATCAGCAATTTCCTCAGCGCGAAGGGATGCCTTTCAAAAGAGCTGGAGAGACGATTTATGGCATAGGAAGCTCTAACAAACAGAGCAGAATCGCTTGGCGAGTACCGAATACAGAAAAGCAAATTGTTGAGCCGAAGCTGTCGATCACGAGTGCATTGAACGAACAGCAAAAACGACAAGAAATGAATTTGTCGGTTCCTCTGCCGAATGGAGCTTTGACAACACCCGGCGCCTATGATCAGAGAACTGATAGCAGTGGTTATTCAGCGTCGGAGTCCAGATATCAGTCGGTATATTGTGATAAAAGAACTTATCCAGAGTCCAAAGTCATACGCAGTTCGCCGTCATCGTACAATCATCCAGTGATTTCGAAATCCGCGAGCGTACACCCGTTACCGCAACAATTGAGTAATGCACAACTGACCTATCCAAGTTATCGTCAATCAGTTCAGAAGACGTGTCCTCCGAGCGGGATGTCCGGCGGCCAGCCGATAGACCAACCTAGCAATACTGGGGCCGACAAGAGGGTACTCAGTTTGCTGAGGAACAGCTTGGAAAACAAGCAACAGAGGGATGAGCAACTCAATAGTCAGCAGCCTATCTTGGTCAATCACAGCCAACAAAGCTTTCAGAATAAGGTAAGAAATTATAGGTTTTAAATTAGAAAATTATAGATTTTAAATATTTTTGCCATTTTTTTGTTGTTGATAATTTATTATTGATCTTTGATAAAATCAAAGTCTCATATAAACCTAATATGAATTATAACTGAAAATAAACATATGCGGCGGTTTAGTCCCCCCTCCACCCCCCATTTACAATTAGTTATTTCTATTTAATTTTCTGATCTCCAGATTGTCTGATCTCGATGTCTGATGTTTCTGTAATTGTGATAATTTCCGTGAAATTCCCTCAGGTCGTCGCACCAGTCGAGCCTAAGAGCATCGGCAGGCACAATCTGTCACCGTTCACGGCGGCGAGTTTACTCGAGCGTAACAGCAACACACCGCCGCATTACAAGTTCCACGTTCCGCGAGCAGTAGATTCGATCACTCAGGAGGTGCCACGTAGCATGTATGCCTCAAGAGTAAATGCATCTGCCACGCTACCTGGCAAGGAAGCTTCCCTCACGGGACCACGTGGCGCCGAGAACCAAATCCACCGTGACAAGGACGACGGTCTTGCCGCTATCTTAGCTGCGAAAATCAGGACTAAGGCGGAACTGAAACAAGTGCGTTGTTGTCTTTACCTAACTTTAATTGATTTGCGCAATTGTGCTGATCATACTAATCTCAACAATTTATGCTTTTCATTTAGGTTGGGACCGGCCAATTTACAACGAAAGCATCTGCTGTACCTCTTCAAGACGTATCATCAACGCCAAGAGGTAATTTCGCTTGCGTAAAAGACGCTAGTAGTTAACAGTTTTTAGTAGATATTATTAATGATAATTTTATGTTGATTTGATTTGATTCGATTATAGTAGTATATACACACGTATATACTTTGAAATCTGCATATAATTTTTATATTATTATTCACACAGAAATCGATAGTGCGGCGTCGACATCAACGCCACAGTCTGGTTCGTCCGCAGGTAGCCCGCCAAAATTAACACGCGAAAAGACGGTTTGTTTGCTGCCCAGAAGACGTTTGTTTTCGAGAACTGACGAAGATAATGTGCCGGTAGCGGCGACTGTGCCGATTGCCGTCACCGTCGCATCCACAGTTCCGGCCAGGGCGAGTGGATGCAGGAGCTCCTCCGAAACATCGGTCTTTGATTTCCGGGAGAGCGACTCTGAAAGCGAGATGCCAGTTCTTGAGCGACAAACCTTGGAGGAAATGAGAAGAGACAGGAAACAATTGTCCAAAGTGCAACCTCCGATACCTCTCAATGATGCTGTGTGTATGAATATGGCATCCTCGACGGATCTCGTGAAGATAGAGCTAAAGGTATAGTAGAAACAGATAAAAAATTTAAGTCGGAAGAATTAAAACAAATTATTTAATTTATATGAGACTGACATACAAAGACGGAGATTTTTAGTTAATGATAATTCATTTTATTTATGTTAGTATTTTCAATTGTTTCTTCTTCTCCACGAGTAAATTTTCTTTAATATCATATAGATGAGCGTGCGATAAAACAGATAACACATTGTATGCCACATCAATTTCTGATTTATATATTGTGAACTATGAATTTAATGAGACATCTTAAAGTAATATTTATACTATTTCTCTCTCTCTCTCTCTCTCTCTCTCTCTCTCTGCGCGCGCGCGCGCACGCACACACACACGCGCGCGCGCGCACACGAACTATAATGTGAGATATTTTTAAATTCTTCTTTGTCTCTCTTTTTAAAACTTGTTATCATTGAGTGTACTCGCATTATAACTCTACTTCATAGGTATAATCTTTGTTTGTAGGAGAACGACAAAATCAACGACATTGATCCCTTCTGGAGTAATACCTGTGATAAATTTATGGAGCAATTACGCACAGGCGATGCCGTGAAGAAACGAGGACGTAGGAAAAAAGTTGGCGGTATCGCAATATCAAAACTTGAAGACGCAACTAACGATACCGACAAAGACTCGGACACTGCATCACATTCTCGAATCAAACCCGAAGACATCAAGAAGGAGATACCAGATCCATCTAGTAAAGATGATAAAAATTTGATCTTCAAAGACATTAAGATTAAGACAGAGCCCGGGTTAAAGAAAGAGAATGACAAACACTCGAGCGATGATTCAGATGAAGTGCCATTAATTAAAAGAGCAAGGCAGGAAGTAAAGAAGGAAGATAGTGATTGTGATGAAGAAGTGATATGTCGAAGAAGACGGATTCGTCGCGGCGGTAGGATCAAACTTGAATCTTCTAGCGGTAGCGATTCTTCGAGCGAGGACAGCGATGTTAGTACCGAATTCGGTCATGGTTCCTCAGTGGCTGACAGACTTCGAGCTAGGAAACGATCTATAGCTAACATGTCCGAAGGTATGAAACTTCGTTCGAGGGACACTACTCCTCATAAGGCAAAGACGGAGAAGGAATCCAAATTGTCGCCGCCCAAAGGTGGAACGTCCCAAAAAATGAAACCGAAACCATTATTCGGTGATGGTAGCGATTTCAGACCCGGTTGGGAAGAAGAAGTTTACGTATACAAAAAATCTTTAAGAATGCCTCCCAGATTAATAACAGTGTCAAAACCATCGCGTTTTCATCGATTATCTACGTCATTGCCAGATTTAGATCCCGGTTCACCGGCATTATCCGTCTCGATGGACAGTTCCGATGTTTGTCTCAGTCGTAATAAAAGAGACAGCGACATGGAGTCCAATTACAGCTTTAGTATTATGGGACTTGGCAGTAAGATTGATGACGAGGAGGCGACTTCATCGACAACAGTTTCTTGCCCTCCAAAAGCCATGATGAAACATTTCCGATCGGAAAATAATTCTATTGTCGATGTTCTCGCGCAGAAAGTTGGTAGTGGTGGTCAGAAGGATTCAAGGAAGAAGCAGAATCTGAAAAGTAATAAAAGCAGTAACGTTAATAAGAGCAATAACGAGCCAGAACTTTTACCAACACCGGGTCTCGCACCGCTTCTGTCGTCTGAGACATCGAAGAGCCCTAGAATTGCGTTGAAGAATAACAGAAACCCAATTAAAGTTACTAACTCCGTCCTCCTTGGTTATTTCCGCAAAGAGACAGTAAATAATTTCCGTGACGCATTCAAAAACAATCATACGTTGCCCAACGAATTCTCCACTCTGGTATTGAAAAGCAGAACGAGAACGGAGACGAAAGTCTTGAAGAAGGAGACGACTATTCGTGAAGTGTTTGGCGAGGATAGGCCCGCGTCAGCTCCACCGATGCAGAATCACGATGACACATCGCAGGACGACGATTCACAAAACGAAACGCCGGAAAATACATTAGGCAAAGTACGAACATTGAAGCAAAAAGTAGTGTCTCGTTTGAGGAATGCTGGTATATTACGAAGTCACAAGGCAATTGTGAATTCAAAACGTCGTCTATTAACTGCCGAGAGGCGAAAGGATCTACTCAAATCGCTTGCTGATAAGAAACTACATCGTATCAAAACTGAGAGAGAGCAAGAAGAGACGAACGATGCTAGAGAAGAAGAAAATAATGAAATAGAAGATGACAAGAACGATTTAGAGATTCGTAACAAAAAGAAATTGAAGCTTCGACCTGGCCGACGAAAATTCCGTTCTGGATTTGATTACATCCGTAAGAAGAAGAAGCCGCTAAAAAAAGACGAAGCATTGCCGAAGGAAAGAAAAAGAGTATGTAGATATTACATTTGTATATTCGTATATTTTATTAGATATGTGTATTATTTTATTAGATATATTTTTTATCTGATTTCTTTGCTTCAATTTCTGTAAGATTTTTGTAATACATATTATTTTTTCAATACTACTTTGAGACTACTATTCCATTTTACAGCACAACCAAGCTAACAAACCAAGCCCGGAATGCGTAGCTGATATTCAGTCTGAAATCAGGACATGGGTTATTAAGAAGGGTGTCGGGGAAACCATATTACACCGTGCTGCTCGTCTCGGTTACACAGTAAGATAACAATGTTGCTACGTCATGCGGCAGAATTAACCAACGACTCGCGCGAATTGCGATCTAATCTGCTTATATTTCGCCGCAGGACGTGACTGCTTATTGCTTGGAGAAGCTCAATAATGCGCCGAGTCCCAAAGACAACGCAGGATATACACCGCTTCATGAGGCATGTTCCAAAGGTCATCTGGAGATCGCGAAACTCTTGCTGGCTTATGGCGCGAATGTTAGCGAGAGTGCTAATGGTGGTATCAGGTAATAATATTCTCATGAAATCTTTTGCGATAATTGTTCTCTGTATAAATCATCGTAATTCGATGAATGTAGTTTGATGTGCGATTATAGATCATAATGGATTGATATAGAGAGTGATATATATTCTCGCATTATCAGGCCACTTCATGAAGCAGCAGAGAATGGCGCTACAGAGCTTGTGCGGTTGCTGTTGTCCTACGGTGCCGACCCATTGTTGGCTACTTATTCCGGACAAACGCCTTTGATGCTAGCTGTTGATACCGAAGCTAATTCCATTCTAGAACAGCACCTGGCTGACATCCAAGGTCGTACTACCGTATCATGGTCATTTGCTGGTCCAGCTTCTATTTTAGGTACGTCAGCTGGAATAAGTTCTTATTCAGAATTCTCAAAAGTTTGATGAATATTGGGTGTGTGTGCGTGCGTGCGTGCGTGTGTGCGTGCGCGCGCGCACACGTGTCTCAAATGAATATTTTTAATTTTCTATGGAATTGTTTTCAGATCCAGAAGAGACGGGCTACAATCCGCTCAATGATGTTCCATTGGACAATCCTGAATCAGTTGAGTTAGATGATATCGAAATGGAAATAAGTGATATCAACCTGCCTGTCCTTTTCACCTTGAATAATGATTCCGATAAGTGGATGCTGCTTCAAGATCTCATGGCAATTTTGAGGATAAAGAGTCGTGATGCTCTTCTTCGCCAAATTAATCCAAAAGCTCATTCAGGACCGCCTGCAATCGCGCATCGTGATGTCATGCGTGAGCTGAAATTGCCAGATTTTCTGGAACAGACTCGTTGCTGTCACTTGTTGAGCGGCGGCGAAAGGATCAATGTGCGTGGTTCTAAGGTCATTCTTATCAAATACAACGACAAGGTTAAATCCCTGCTGAATGTGGAAAAAGTGCTGATCAACCTTAGGTGACAAGAGGCGTCTCTGGGGCGATCATCTCCCCAGATATCGAAACCATCGACTTCGATTCCGCCCAAGGAACATCAAAAGAAAGTTGAAGGCAAAGCTATTATGAAACGCGAGCGGCAACAGGGAAGAAAACGACAGGAGACTCGTAACAAAAATTCAACGGACTGAGCGGCTCATTCTGTAGCCAATGACCTATCAATAAAAAATTATAAAAATATAGCGATTTAAGAGAATTATCGCTGAAAAATGAATAACGTTATAAGAGCAGATTTTGGTAACTGTTTCATGATACGTCAAGAAGTAAAACGATTTCTGCAATTGAAAAAATCCTAGACTGATGCGAATCTATTTGTCTGACTTGTCCCTGAAGAAAGAAAGACTGATTGACAACAATGATCGGTGCTTTTTACGTGTCCAAAGACTGACTTATCGATTTATCTTATGCTTCGAAGGTAAATCGAATTAACCGACACTGATAATTGATTTTCTTCTCTCGATCTCTTCTAGTGCAGAATATAATGAAATGGAGGTTGACTAAAGTGATAAGAGATACGCACATAATCGGTTCCGTTCCTTCATTCAAGTGATGAATTTGTCAATCGAAATAAAGAAAATCGGTAATATGCCGATGTTTTGCCGGGAGCGTAACGCGCAATTAAATTAACTTCGAAGCACATAACTGTGCAAATGTAATTTTAAACAAAACTATTCACTATTTAATGCGCAGCTAAAAATGGGGAGACAGCTATCTGTGACATTATATAGCAGTATTGAATTGGGATATATATATATATATATATATATACGTAATATATCCATAGAATGAGGATATTTTATTAATTCTCTTAAGGACTGAGTAAATAATCAGAAATTCGTTAACACTTTTAGGCGAATGAAAAGAGGGAAACATGTTGTTTGGGCGATCAAGACGATGATAAAACGAAATCTTTGACAGTAGGTTTCTCTCAATCGTCGAACCAAGTCTCGGAATAGTAATAATAAAAATAATGATAACGTAAATAGGAAGTAATAATTATATTAGGAGTGCGAAAAAACGTAGCTGTCATACCAGATATATTTTTATCTCGTACGTGGCTTCAAGAAGTTTCTCTGTTTTTAAGGGACTTCACTCCGAGATTTGTAGAAGTAAAATGCGTGCCCGTGTGCGTTAATATTAGTTAGTTTTTCTCTTTGAGCTACTACAGAACACATTGTTGGAAGACAAGAATCGATATTAAGAGAGTGTAACATAATTGAAACTGCTATCGCGAATGATAATGTTACCACAGTTTAGTCTTCGTTTGCCTTATGTTAGAGAAGAGTTGTATATTGCCGTGCGAGTCATATATTTATGAAATGTGTTAATTGACCATTGCGAATAGGTGCTTGTAAAGCTAGATGAGTTGAATTTCAATTCATTAAGTCCAAAATAATATTTGATTCATTGAGGACACACCGTTATATATATATATATATATATATATATATATATATATATAAAGGTGCATATCTGTTGTCTAGTTCTATTTTTAGTATTTTGCTATTTTTAATATTCTAATGCATAATTATATAGCTGTATATTTGTATATGTACATTGTATGTATATATACGTATATACATATATATAAATATACACATTTTTATATGTACATTGTATATATGTATATGTATATATGCAAATATATATATTAATAAAATATATATATTGTATGAAATTATACGTACATATATACAAAGAAATCGACTTTTAATTTATATACGAGAAGCTTTTCATTTCTTATAGCTTCCAGTGTGTGTAGCAATTAATTTTAATTTGAATAAAAGATAGACTCAGCAAGCGTCAATGGCTCAATTCTTGTAATGTGGGAAGTGCAATTTGCGGAATAACATTTCTGTTTTGTTAATGGTATAAGTATATGATCATCATTTTTAGGAGCGTAGGCAATTAGGAGATAGGCAATTATTTCGAAGAACTAAAGCGGCCAAAAAACGCCGTTTAAAAACGCTCACTGTGCAATAATGTATCCGTTTTTTACATTTTATCTTTAAATTATTTGTGTTCTTGCGATCATGTCAAGACAATGTTAACTCGTCGTATCGGCGATCGGATACTCGCGAAGAAAACAATCTCTGAAATTAAGAAAAGAACTCTTCGTAGAATACAAGACAATTAAGTATAATAAAATAAAGTACATCAAAGAATGAAAAAATATCTAATAATAAAAAATTTATAAATTTTTATCATAACTAATTCGATATGGAATTCTAGTATAAAGAAGAGATAAATCAGCGAGTTTCGATCATCAAAGCGATGCCGTGTTTGATCGAAGCAATTTAGGAACGCAAATTTTATATAGGAAATAAAAGGAAGTTATTTTAGACTTGGACAGAACCAATTTGGGAGGAATGTATTAGTTGTACTTATCTCGCGACGTTCCTGTTGATTTTTACTCGAACGGAGATATTTAACGTATGTGTGTGTGTAGAAATGTTATGAGACGAGAAAAAGAAATGCGGAATAGTTCGGTTTCGCTTAGGATGCTTAGGATGCCGTAATATGCGTTTATTTTGGCGCCATGTGCAGCACAGAAGTTTCAATCGTTATAATCAGTCTCAGGGAAAAATCCACGTGTATTCTTGAAAATAACTTGACAGTGTATCTCGATTACAGATGCGTATGCCACTGCGTGTGTTCGTGCGAGCGACGCGTATCAGTGCGTATGTGTGTACAGTAGCTAGTTGAAGAAAAAAGAAGTCTCGTTACGAGGATATAATTAATATCTTAATATTGAGTGATATTAATTAATGTTAATACGCAATATGTCGCGCAAGCACTCGGGCGGCTCCTTATAATTTTTATTTAGCTGACGATGTCGAGTGGATAGGGACGGTTACATTATAACAATTGTATATATCGACATATTTTCAGTAAGGAAAAACGAAATAAAAATAAAGAGGAGCGAAATGCGAAAGAGTTACTTTCCTCTCTGGCAGAATGATAGCAAACTATGGTGTACGTACTATACTATATCTCTTATTCTTAAGTAGTTAAAGTATAAACGCGGTTTACTAGAGTATACTATTTGTGTACACTATAAAGCATTAATCGACTTCGAGATAGTCACATTATATGATAGAAGATAAACTAAGTATGTATATATGTCACGTTGCGACTACTAGAAATATTATTTACTACTATTATTACAACCGCGACTAGCTATAACTACTGCTGCTGCTGCTGCTGCTACTACTATTACTACTACTATTACTACTACTACTACTACTACTACTACTACTACTATTACTACTATCTACGTGCTTTTTTATTGTACCATATATACATAGTAGTTGAACGATGGATGTACATTTTCTTAGTCGTGTAACATTCACACAACGCCTCTCCCTTCTATTGCCCCCCTTGTATTTATATATTAAAGAAAAACTTCTAAATGTGTTAATGCTGCTGCTTTAATGCGGATAAAGAAAAAAACAAAAGTTATATATAAATATATATATATATATATATAAAAGATATGAACAAATATAAATATAAATAAAAAATATATATATACAAATATATATTTTATTTCAGAGATTTAGTTCGAAACAACGTTGAAGCTGATGAACAAATTAGAGTCTTACTGTGATTCGTGTAAAGAGGAAATCGTTATTATTGTCATTGCCGTAGTCGTTACAAGCGAGTCACGCTGAACTCGACGAATAACTTTCTAAATAAAGAAAAAAATATTTGTGATTTTTTTTCGCTAATAACAATAACGAGTTATCCGATCAATGTAATAAAAACAAGTATTTTTACTGAAACTCTTATTCCTATTCACTAATCCCAGTCATCTAGTCACTAAACACTAAAAATATAACAAGATTACTTCAATTTTATTCAGACATATTTTTCCAATTATGTCTGAACATTGCAAAGCTTACGTTTTTATTTTTATGCATAATAACGGAAGATGCGATATATTAAAAATGATAATAAAGTTTTAACTTAAAATTGATTTTTAAAATATTGGGTGTACAAATAAGTTTTGAGGGATTTACAAAAGATAGCATAAGTAGCATTAAATCACATCGGATTATCTTGTAACTATATTCATATTAAACGTCATCATTTCCCTCTAAAAATCAGTATGTGTCATTTCGTTGAAGCGTAAACAACATACTTTATTTGTGCTCTAACCATGTCAACCTTTGTGCCAACAAAACACAATTTGCGGGAAGCGCTGCTTTTTTGTTTTCATTTGAAGAAAAGTGCAGCTGATGGACATCGATTGCTATGTGAAGCATATGGGG
>JANQDE010000112.1:62567-92158 GCA_037157785.1 Cephalotes varians | reverse complement strand
ATTGTTCCTTCCGACTACCATTTGTTCCGATCGATAACTCATGGCCTGGCCGAGCAGCACTTCACTTCTTACGAAGAAGCCAAAAATTGGGTCGATTCTTGGATCGCTTCAAAAGACCAGGAATTTTTTCAACGCGGAATCCGTATGCTGCCTGAAAGATGGGGAAAAATCGTAGCTAACGATGGACAATACTTTGAATAAAATATATTTTACCAATTTCTCAAAATAAAGCTTCAAAGTTACAAAAAAATCCCTCAAAACTTACTTGTACCCCCAATACTAAGTATAATGTTATATCAAGTATATTGTTATTTATATACAAATATTCACTTATATACAAAGTAAATTATTCTTTTAATGTGTATGTATTCTTTTGCTTTTATCGAATAACGTTAATTTTATCGTAATATTTTCTATGAAAGTGAGAAACAAAAGAGTGAGATGGGAATACATAAACACGGTAGTAAAATTGGTAAAACGTTTATTAACTATTTAAAAACGATGAAACAAGGTGAACATGAGATTGACAATTTAATAAGTAATATTATTAAATAGACTATAGAGGTGTATAATAGGTATCTGCGGTAATTATTCTCTTTATATACGGTCTTTTACATCGAGACAGACATCTTTCAACTCGGCGAAGCCAGGCCTTCTGTCCTTCAGGCACAAGCCGAAGCTCGTCGCTTCGTACTTCGTTCTATCTCGTACGATAATCGTGCTTAATAATAATCTAAAACTCGCGATAGGAAAAAAATAGCCTGAAAGCGTATTCGCACGATATTATTATTCCCCGCGAGTGAACGTTACTACGAAATAAGGAAAAGGAAATGTTCGGCTCTATTCCAGGCGACAGAAATGATCGTCGTGTGTGGCGCCCGCACACATTGGCTACATCCTCATCATCCTCATCATCATCATTATCATCATCATCATCATCATCATCATCATCATCATCATCATCATCATTGTCGTCATTGTCTCTCGTGATCGCATATTCATATCACGATAATAATGCGGCTATATTACAATTAAATTACCGTAATGATACCCCGTGTTTGCAACAATTCGATTTCCCGCTTGTGTTTCATTAAGAGAATCAATTATCATATCTTCTCGCGTATGATTAATACTACGGAAACGGAAGGAGCAAGCGGACAAAGCATTGTGCGTAGTGGCACGCGATCGCGAGCTCGCAACCCGATGAACGAGTGAAGGTCAAGCGATGGGATTTTTTTATTGAGAGCCGCGAGTTCATCGATGAAGAATCTCTTCGCTTATTATTCGATTTGACTCTCCACGATGGAATCGATTAGTCACATCTGTATCTTCTTTTCTTTTCGAACCGTTTTGTCCGTTCGCGCTTTTCGCGATTCCTCCGCAGTATCGTAAGTACATACTCAACGAGCGTGATTTTCCCTCTTTCTCCTGTACACTTGCCGGATACACTGAAGACCTCATGCAAACTAGATCTCACAATCAGTGCTAATCCGATGCCAAGAACTATATCTTAAGATACGAAGGAGCGGCATACGCTCGCGTTGAAGCTTTCTATTGAAAACGCAACTGATCGGCGTGAAAATTTTTTATCTCGCCACGATACTGAGTGACACTATGTAGCTGAGACGCGCATGAAAGATAAACCTTGCCAGGCTCTTTTTCCTCCCTCTATTTCTCCTTCTTCAATCCTTATATTCATCTACTACACTCCTCCATCTCGATACACGCGAGTATATAATATGTATTTACAATAATACCTACTATAATAATAATAATTTAGTAGTGATATTTAAATTACAATAGTGCTTTTTGTTCTTTCTCTCTTTTTTTCTTTCTCTCGTTTTTCTTTTCTTTCTCTTCTCGCATTGCCCATTCCACAAATATAATGTTGCACATAACCCAGTTACTGGCTTAGTCATCTAGCTGTACAAAACATTATATATCGTTATGTGTATCTAGCATCTAAAGATTTGTCCTGTGAGGTTTCTTTTCTCTTTTTTTCTGCTTTTTCTTTTTTACTATTTCTTTAATCCTGTGAGGTTCGTTAACACATACACAACGTCGCTGGGATTACGGATTTCTCTTCTATCCGCGGTTCCTCCTTTTTCCGTCGAATTCGTTCGACATTCCCGACGCGCTAATTGCGCTTAAGTACATTAAAAAATACCGAGCATGACCGAAAAAGCGTTCGCGTTTCGCAACTGATAGCTCAGTCGAGTTCGAGAGAACTCTTCCAAGTTACCCGCCAACTCGATTTCGGCGATCTAATCTTCTCGAGCAATTGTACATATAACTCTCTAAATTCTCTCGCGAGGTTAATTAATAAAATTAAGGACGATCACACACGAATAATCGACAATCATGCAATAAAAGTTACGAATTTTTCTCCGCCGTTCTTTTTTTAATCAGAAATATCGGTTGCGATAAAATTCAACACGATGAGCACGCGCGAGTACTCAATTCTCTCTCTCTCTCTTTTCTCATTTCTCTCTCGATTTTCTATTAGATTTTAAACTTAGAGGAGAATAAATCACGCGTCCCGACTGACTTTATCAATTCTCCACGGGGAAATGGTCGGTGATATCGTGTGCCCTATCGTTTAAATATCCTGTCGACTTAAATTCTCTGCGGCGATTTACGTCGTGTTACGCGTTTTAAGTAGGGATTTTGTGCTACATGGATATAGGATAAGGGAGGGAAAAAGGATTAGGAAAAGGTGTTAGAGCGTTACTTAATTGTATTTATCGTGAATAATTAAGCTTGTCGCCTCGGTGGCAGGGTCCAGGCGTTGGGCCCGTGCTGAGCGGGGGGGGCAGGACGTCACAGCTGCTGGTCCCTGCAAGGAACCCAGATGTTCGGTCCTGATTGCTCGGAGATGACCTCCTTCACTTTCACATAGATTTCTTCGGGAGTGTCTCCTTGAACGACGGCTGCGAACAAAGTACAGTGCTTTAATTATCGTGACGAAAATATTTAAATCGTATTTAATTTTCAGATGAATTTTAATAAGTTGCTTCGTTTATAGATGTATATTATATAAGCGTTTTAATAATGAAAAATCAATGTAGATAATATTATACTTCAGCTGAATTTTATTTATAAAATCGAATTTAACAGAAAGTCTTTTAAATGTAAACGAGACGTACCAGTAAAATATTCACCAAATTCTTGCTCCATCTTAAGAGCACGCTCGTACGTTTTCTTCGCTTGTTCTTCGGTCATCCTCTTGTTCATCTCCCTGCAAAATTACAAGTGCCAGATTTAGTAAACTAGACAATGATCTTTTCATATTAAAGACCGATGATTGCTGAACTTACATGACAGACTCCACCGATTTCGGTTTGATGAAAATAGCAATAGGATAAAGTTGTGCTACTTGTAACCTCTTGATAGCATTCCCACTCACATCAAGAATACAGTGTTTGCCCTAAAAGCAACAATTACAAATATTAACAATTACAAATATTTTTCATGATTCCTCATCAATATAATACAATGTGACACAAGTAAAATCTGTGAAATATCAATCCTATGTTACTGAAATTATGCGTACCTTTTCAGCCACTTCTCGCACAGATGCAACGGATGTTCCATAAAGATTGTCGTTATATTGTCCGGCCTCTATGAACAAATGATTCTGTATGTCCCTCTCCATTTGTTCCCTCGACGCCACGAAATGATAATCTCGTCCATCCACTTCATATTCTCTTCTACTCCTAGTTGTGTCTGCAGGCAAATGCACAAAGATCAATATACAATACCAAAGAAAAGACTCTATCATCAATAATCATCAGATTATCGAGCAACTCACGTGGAACACAGCTGCCGAATTTATCAGGAAACTCGGAGATGAGATCGTCGTTGATGCGATCCTTGAGTGGTCCGAGAACGATCACGGGACGTGTGTACTGTATCGTCAACTGCTGCACGGCCTCGTACGAAAGCACGTTCTCTTCGCTGCCTGCAATCGTTTAACAGATAATGCATATGGACGATTCCGCGACGCGTCCCCGAAGACTCGAAAGGGGAAGGAATGCATCGTCATTACAAGCGATCATTGTAATCTCCTTCGAACCTTCGGCGGCGCACAAATCCGCTCACTCATACAGCAGAAAAAACAAAAAGCAACACTCTTTTATCTAAAAAGAGGACAAATACAACCCGAGCGGTCCTTCTTCCGACCCCGCTTCCGAAAGATAGACTCTCTGATGACGGTTCTCGATGATGTCATTGATTAATTGACACTTCCATGAAATGAAACGCGGGACAATGTTACACACAGAGCGGTATGCATTCGTCGGAGCCACTTGAAACAATCTCTGGTTGATGGCGCGACAGATCGATCATGTCCAGCGACAGATCCTTCAATTATCTCAAGCGAACCCCGACTCTTGGCTCCATTAGCGTTTCGGACAAGTACACATTTCTCTCGTCGGACAAGTCACGAGCATGCTCTTAGCGTTCGGGCGAAATCGAAAGCGGGAGGCAAGCTGAACCTCTTAATGACTAGAAAATTTAAGCGATCCAGAGATGTCGGAAGTGCACAAATGGTGTTAGTATGTATAGCGACTATAAACCAGTATTTGACTACTAAAGAGAGAAAGAAACAGGAACAAAGAGATAGAGAAAGAGACAGAGGGGATAATCAAATTGGGAGTCTATTTGTAATCGATACCGCGCGCTACTAATACACATTACAAACTCGATATTAATGCTGCCACGTCACCCTTCTTCCCGGGTTTCAATAATAATCGAATACATGGTCCGGAACTTTCGTACGAGCGAGGAAGAGAAGCCGCCGTGTTTCCGGCGCAATGAGAAAAAGCGACGCGATTTCTTTTTAAACGTTCTAATTGCGTTCTGCTGCTGTTAATGTCTACAAACTCTACGACCAAAGGGAGGAGGTAGAGAGCGGCGGAAAAGAAAAAAAAACAAAAAACCAGGTAATAACGGCACGTCGCGCGGCCGTTTCAATTGTGCACGGGCCGCGTCCCATCAGTAATTTAACGCGAAGAGCTTGAAGGAAATTAATGACTGTCGAAGGAGACGTTTCTCGATTGGTGCCTTAAATCGGCGTATTGTACTCGCGATTGCTCTTCGATCGCAATTTTTATCGTCGGAAAATAAAAAGTTGTAGAATTTAATGAAAAGTTGTAGAATTTAGTGAAAAGTTGTAGACACATCGACGGATCGACAAACGGTTGTGTTAACTCGCAACGTTACGCGTCGCAAGATAATGTAATATAGCAAATCGATTATAGCAAAAGCACGATGAAAATTTCAAGACGTCCTTCCCAAAGACGGTATCATTGCCAAATTATATATACCTTGTGCGATCGCGGCAGCGATGTTTAAACAAATTTCGCGACCCTGATCCGCGTTTAATTTGTATAACAACGGAAGCATTAACCTTCTGAAGCTGACAATGAGTCCCTATTCAGTTATAAATCTTTTTGAATTATTGTTATTAAAATAGACTTAGTATTCATTTTTTTATAGTTGTATCATTTTGGTTCTTTAAAATTAATTAGTGCCTTTTCAATATAAATTAAATGAGTCTCACAGACCCAGCATAACTGTGTTACAGATTTTGACACGTCAGCTTCAGAAGATTAAGGAAAAATCGGAAAATATCGATATCAAGGATCGTTAGCTGACACAGGGATTGCAAACAGTATTATTCAGTTATTCACCCTCACGAATATTTTTTTCGGGATAATCGCCCGTTGACAGGGTTACATTCGTCTGCGATCTGCGTTAGTTTCCTAGAGGAACAAATCGGCTTTGTGTGCGCACACCGCGCTCACATTACGGTTCACACACTTGCTCTCGGCTACGACTTACTAAGATCGTCATTGGGCTCGTTGCCCTCCTTTTCCAGATAAACTAACGTGAGTTCCTCCATATACGGTAGCTGAACGCGATACAAAATTTCTCTACTCCCTGAAGCGCAAGACAAATCTTGAATGAATAAGAAAAGAGAGAAATGAAGATAAAGAGAAATAGAGAAAGGCAATACGTGATGAATAAGAGGCGAATGATGGACGGCAGTGTCGGAGGAAGAGTATTTAGGACAATTAAGGTCCTAAAAATGAGATTCTATAATAAAAGAGTGGAGTGCGATATTTCGTGGATAGACAACGCTCATAACAAGTCGCCGAAAGCTTTCGGTAATCGGCAAGTGTTTCGAGTCCCTCGAAATCATATTGGCGTATTCTTGCAAATATCATCCCTATTTCAAAAACGTTATGGAATAATAAATTCTTGTTATTTGTATATAGAGATATTGAAAAATAAAAATGTACGTTTTTTATATATTAATATCAGATTCCTAATAATCTCGTATTATTCTTCATCAATCATTCTATTACGTATTAATGTTTACGGTGCACTATCCGTATTTTTTAAGCTTGAATAAATTTCTCATGTGTTTTAACTATACCTCATCATTATTATCTAATAAAGAGTTAACCTTTTCATCTCGTATGAATATGCAAACTGCCATTGTAACAAAACAATATATATATTATATTGCCTATGACAACGTGCAAACCCGATATATATCCTATATATATTTGATTGTTAAATTATTGCTGGTGAATGAATGCAAGCGTGATCGATCATCTCTCGCAAGGATGAAATGGACAAATAGAGAAATGAGATTTTCGATCAGAAAGTTTTGCGAATACTACAATTATAAATTTTGAAGCGTCATTGTGTTGCACATTTTCGACAAATTTGAACCTACTGTATTGAATTTATATTCTTTAACTATGAATGTGAATTGTGCTACGTTAATAACTACGTTAACGCATTTATTTTATATTAAATAATACTGCAGCAGGTAGGTAATGAACGTGATGATTAACATTAGTGTAATTCTTGTACAATATAAATTATATATATTAATTCATTCGAGCACGTGTGTAATCGTAAAACAATATCGTGACCGAAATTCGTTACTCTGCGTGACCCAGGCAATATGACCTTTACGGTGTGAGGAAGAGTATACAGAAGAGATATAATGTAATATACGGAGAAAGAGGAGAAAGAAAAAGATAGAGAAGAAGAAAGATAGAGAGAAAGAGAGAGAGAGAGAGAGAGAGAGAGAGAGAGAGAGAGAGAGAGAGAGAGAGAGAGAAAAGGAGAAAGGGAGGAGAGAACTAAAGATAGCGAGATAGAAAAAGCGGGAACGAAGAGAGAAGAGAGAGACATGATTACCTTCAGTGTTAGTGTCGTCCTGGGTGTAGCACAGCATGAATGCTAGAACATAACAAGTTGAATACATTTCAGTATACGTTGCGTACTATCTAAACGGCCGTTAATTATCGCTAGAATTAATTAGAAGCGCTATAGACTCTCGAGGACTCTCCTATTGTGCGCGCGCGATTCCAATGCTACGCACGGCATGGATTCGATGGACCATGAAAATGCGAGTGTGTTGCAGATTCGAGACACGTGAATGGATCCGAATTATTCCCTTCCTCGAAGTCGTGATTTAATTGTCATAACTCGTGGGGAATGCAACATTCCCTTATGTAATGATCATGGATTTGATTGTATTTGTTTGGATTGGATTTGTTGCATGTTATTTATGGAAGTATTACGTTAGAGATGTAATACACGTAATTTATATCGTTAAAATATTTTTTCTCACGACATCGATGAATAATCGTTAAAGTCTCGCTCGCTACGGAGACACTCATGCTCGAGAAAAATATCGCGTCTATGACACAAAAAAAAAAAAAACAATATCAGCTGTGTGTACAACTCAAGACTAACTTCCTTTCGTCGTCAGCTAAGTGTTAAGAAGCGTGTGCACCTTCCAGTTCGTAACGAGATCAGAGATCAAATTGCGTGTTATATCTCGCTCGAGGAGTGACATTTTTTCTCGATCTACACAATGCGACGTACATGCATCTAACACTTTAAATATTTTTATCTCAGTTTTACCGATCCCGATATCGCTGAATGCATCTGACGGAGGATGATGTGCTCGTGACACGATCTTTGAAATGGATTGGATGCGTTTCTATCGCGTCTATCTTTTCGTGGAAGAAAGAAAAAAAGAAAGAGGAAGAGAGAGAGAATGCGAACTACTGAGAGGATCATCGCTCCACCGTGCTGGACCGTTACTACGGACTATCTGTGAACCTCTAATAATGAAAAGCCGAAAGTGTGTGTTAGAAGCGGAATCAAGAGCGTAGATAAGAAGCGTATTGGTAAGGGTGTTATTAGTTCTAGAGACTAGGGGCAGAAAAGTTCAAAGTGCAGCGTGCATGCGCAAGTGCGGTCGAAGAGCGCAAATGAAGCTGCTGCGGCTTCTGAATGCATTGGTGATGCAATGGTGGTTGCCCGCAAGCGACATTGCGCGCGATGCAACATTGCGAGATTCAATTTCGGCCAAAACCCGAATTCGATCCGAGACAAGGAGAATTACGATTAAAAAACGAATTAGTTTAGAAACAACGCTTAGAAACAAATACTGTAAACAAACAATTTTCTTTATTGTAAAATAAAACTACTTTATTATAAGATAAGAATACTTCGTATTATCAAATGTTTAAATCAATTTAATTCTGGCGATCATTAACAATTTACTTTGTTGAGAATGAAGAATTAGGAAAAATTGTTTTTTTTTAAATTATATTCTTTATATTTTATAACATATCGCTAAAATTTTGTCCCAAATCGCGCGTTTTGGCATGGATTTTAAAGCTTGCATAATTGTTGGCAACATTGCATATGAAAAATGGCGAAAGCGCACATTTGTAGAGCTTATTACATGGCTAAAATACTTACGGGTGGGATCGTTCTCATTCTCGGGTGTAGTGGGCGTTCCTACACAAGCAGGCAAAACAAAACACATGTCACGTTTTCACATCGTAAAACACAAAAGCTCATTCGAGACTTGGGCGTATCTGATCGGGGCTCATCGCACCGAAAGTTAGGACTATATATATATATTATATCAGTAGTCTTACTTGCTCAAATGAAAATCATATTCTTGATCTTTGCAGGGAAAATCATACATATATAGATAAAAAATAACTCTTTTTGTGATTGTATATTTTGAAATGTTGAAGAATTCACTTTTAAAACAGTAATTATGAAAGAAATTGTAAACGCATTAATATTTAAGCGAACACTGGCATCGTGGAACAAACACGGAAAAAGTTACTTCACTTTAAACAATGAAGAATATTTTTTTTTTAATTTTTCATATTTTAAGTATTATAACGTCTTCAGTTAAACTTTTCGAGTTTATGCTGCAGGACGTAGAATTATGAATTATTAATAAAAATTGAACCCATCGATTGCGAAGACTGCGGCCCGAGGCTTGAGGGTGAGGAATAACTTCGTAACTCAGCGGTCAAATCGAACGGTATAAGGCGGGTACACACGGCGAGAAAAAACACGTAAAACACAGTAAATATGGACCAGAACATGCACATAACGTGCAGGAGGGGAAAGGGAATGACGAGCACATTCTAGACACTCACGTTCCTGATCGGAGCCATCCTCGGACTTGTCGTCTTTGCTCTTCATGAATGGGAACTTTCTGCTAAACGAGAAGTTCTTCTTCTTCCGATCTAGAGTTGATTGCTGAAAGCAATCAACAAGTTTACTACAAGCTTACAATGCGATCGACAAATCACACATTTCGTAATTTTGTGTGTCGATGAATTTATTTATGATAAATGAACAATTTTATCAAATATTTATGATTTTTGTAGAAAATAAAATATTATATAAACATACAGTTGAACTAATATTTGTATGAAAATCTAAAAGCATTAATATTATAAATTATATGATAATTTTTATATGAAATTGTACGAATTTTTAATTGAAATGCTATATTTATACAAGCCTCTGAAATAAATTTGTTCCATTATTCGCGAGTTATTGTTATTTTTGAAGAAATTCTTTTTAGGGAGAAGACATCGCAACGTTTGTTACGCAAATTTGAAACTGTTTTTTTGCCAATTTTGCGAAAACGGCCATGTGGCTATCGATTGCGATAATTATTTAATTAGACATCTCTCCTCGTTATGAATCAGGACGAAACATTGCCAAACATATTTTTTCGATTATACACTACGAATCATGAAAATATCGCGGAATATCGTAGTTTATGCTACAAAGAAACCTTATCAAAAATTTTCCAGTTTTAAAACAAAAAGATGAATGTGATTTCAGTAGTTGAATATTATCAATTCTTTTATCGCTTTGATCAGATTTTATAATTTAGTATTTTATTTCGAAAAATCTCGAGATAAGAAATTAAATTGAGTATCGAAAAATGTCGAGACAAAATATCTTTTTTTAAAAATAAAAACAGTTAAAATAATTACATGCGTACAAAAAATCGATAGTAATTAAACTATATGATGATTTTCGTATAAATATGATATATAGGCATTGCTTAAACTTTTAATGAAAGAGCTATGTTTATATAATCCTCTCACACACAAAATTATGTTGTATTATATTTCTCGTCATCATTTTCGGAGAAATTAAGAGCTTCGAGAAATTCCCATCAGACTCACCTTATCAAGAATGACCGGCATGTGGCCCTGGAACTTGACGGAGCGGTCTCTGGCACGCTGCTTACGTTCCCATCGCCTGCGCGAGGGTATTATGCCCAGACCTTCCTCCTCGCCCTGTGGGGTGACTCTTCTCGCCTGCCACCATTCGTCGTCGCTGGCGTTTGTCACGTGCAAGATCTCGCCGTAACGGAACGCCAAGCCGCGACTCGGCAGACCATCGTCTTTGTTGGGGTCGTAATCAAATAACGCTCTTTGGGAAGAAAATATCATGATGTTTACCTTCGTTTTTTACATATACGCGAAGCTGCGTATTAATTAACTGTGTTTAAACGGTTTCAGGATTATGACCCTGTACTGAGAGAAAAGTGTTTAGTGATTGTGACTATAATTGGATGGTAAAGTAATTATGATTATGAGCTCCATTTTTATAGTCATTATTTCCATATAATGTTAGTAATAATAATTATATTAATAGTTCTATTAAAGAAATATAGTTGGCACTCTTAGGGAAACAACTATATATTTAACATTATATAGAAGCAATAACTATATAATAAAGCTATATATTTAACATTATATAGAAGCAATAACTATATAATAAAACTATATATTTAACATTATATAAAAGCAATGACTATAAAACTATATATTTAACATTATATAGAAGCAATAACTATAAAAACAGGAGAGAGCTCTTAATCATAATTACTTTACCATGTAATTATAGTCACAAATACTAAATACTTTTCTCTCACGCGTGTGCACAACGAGTGATCGAGCGGCGAAAGATAATCGCGAAAGTAATTAACGTAAGTAATTACCTCACGTAAAGTGATTTCTTCTGGGAGGTCCTCATGAGGGTGCCTGTCATCACATTCTGTTGCGAGATTTGCTGTTTAAGATCCTGGATCTTCGCCTCGAATCTGTTATAGTCCTCCGGTTTGTATTGCACCACGATTGTCACTGTTTGACCAGTACCCTGAATAAAAAGAATATATACCGCGTGAATAAAAAGAATATTCATTATTTTCGATAAATCACAAAATTTTTTAAAGAACATAATTTGCAAATATTAAAATATCAAAATTATCGTTTCACTCAATTCTTCAATATTTAATGTTTGAATTTAAATTTCGGTTAACAAGATATTTCACACTGAATTTTTGTAAATAGATTATAATCTTTTGCCAAAACTAAAGTGGCTTCCTGAATTTTGTGACGATTACGTGCATCGTTTAATAACGAAGCAAAGTCGAAGATCGAAGATCGAAGATCTCACCTTGAGAGCCGCGGCGGCCTCCTCATGAGTGGCTGTTCGGAGATTGATACCATTAACGCTCAATATCTGATCGCCTCTGCGTAATTCACCGCTGAGATCGGCCGGACCTCCGGCTAGAATGAACGAGATGAAGATGCCTTCGCCATCCTCACCGCCGACGATGTTGAAGCCCAGACCAGAGGAGCCTTTATTCAATACGACGGTACGAACCTCCCTGAAAAAATAAAAGAGATGGCCCGTGTTTAACATCACTAATATTTCCAGGAATGTGAAATTGCTGTCACAATTATTATATGACACAATATGATGCATTTAAAAAAAAAAATATGTTGAGATAAAGTCTGTTAACTTCTGTCGTATCCCAATAGTGTCGACGAGATAAAAATTGACTTATAAATATTTATAAATCATAGAGATAAACTGGATATTTTCAATTTAAGATTTATTCCCAGATTCACGTGTTAACGCACTTGCATTTCAATCGCGAATCAAAATGCAAATTTTACAATTCTTATAGGCGCGATTATCATGTTAATTAAAAGACCAGTCGGAAAATTTCTGCTGTCGTGCCACGCGATTTTTGCGGGTCTCAAGTGTACTTCGCCGTAACGAGACGCATAACGCGAGAATAATGGTATCCTATTGAACTATTCCGTTTTCTCACAAATGGATCTTTATATGGCCGGATGAAATACGAATTCTGTTGAAGAAATGTGAAAATTTCGTTGAAATAACGCTGGGACATTTCGGTGTTGCGAATTGCACCAGGACGCAAATAATTTCGAAATGACGACTTTAATTATCGTGAAATTTTAACGAACTGCACAGAATTCCCGCGGAGAACGAAATTGTTGACTGTAATTTCGCAATGTGGTTCGTTATCTAGTCCTATAACGAAAACACATTGCACGAATTAATTATATTACTATCTATAACTTAAAAAGAAAAGATAAAATGTTCTCACATAGATAATTTTTTTCGAAAAATCCATTAAAATCGTATTTCATATAATTGCTTTCTGATATCACAAATGACAAATGTCAGTGGCACAATAATAACGAATTCGTAAAAATGGTGGCATTAGTGTGACGCAAAAGCGTCGATCAATGAAACGTCCTACGTAAGCACTTACGCATCGGGCAACCGAGTCGATGAGACACTAATCTGTGCGCTTACGTCCTTACAATATACATAAGCAAGCATAAACAAAGTGAAGCAATCAATCTGTGGAGGTTTATTAACACACAAACTAGAAAAAATGCCTCGGCCATTTTCTGACGTCGGTCCTACTACTTCGACGATAAGATAGAAGAATAATGTAATGCGACATTTGTGTCATTCTTTTATTGCTTTTGAAAACCTTTCTATTCATGACATGTCGTCAGGTGTCCGTTCAATTTCGAGCGAAATTACGAAGATTGCACGTCACCATCATCGTCGGAATGGTTGTGTGGTACACAACACAAAGATGTTTCTGCTAGCGACGTATGCAACCTCGAGGCGCAACCGCTCGACGATGACAGCGACGATTCTCTCGCTCTTGTCAACGAAGACCTCGAATTAACAGTTGATGCGCTGCCGCCGGGGACACAAGTTAAGTTCATGTTACACCGCTGCAAGCTCACGAGAGACAGAACGCATCCGGTTACATATTCGCCCTTCGCTTATCCTAACGGATGCAATTCGTTGCATACGCGTGGTACTCGACATACTCGAAATATTTATTACTTATAAAATATAACTGCGTTTCGCACAGATCAAACTTTGCAATAATTAGGAAAGTCGTCGATATAGGCCTGATGTCTTCTAAAGCGACATCCCCTTATTTCTTGAAAATTAAACATTGCATTTTACTAATATTAATAAAAAGATGATCTGTTTAGACTAAAAAAATAAAAACCTAATTTATATTAAGATAATGTTTAGAATGTTTAAGACTGTAAAATAATAATCTAACTTATTCTTTATATGTCTCTGTTTCGTTACATCTTACGGAACAACATAAAATACATGTAAATACATAGAAATTATAAAATAAAGTAATTGTAAGTAAATGCATATAAATCAATAATGTTTTACATCAAAGTAAAAGAATTTTAGAAATCTTTATATACATTAAACTTGTAGATATTTTGTACAGATGACTCCTCTGCAAAAGAAAAAGAATAGGAATATGTGGCACATTATTGTCTACTATGTCAGTTTTGGGGTTTATTTTGTCAGACACTCATTTTTGCTTATTTTTTTATGAAAAAATTAATTGCAAAATTCAAAACAGTATTATAAAAAATGGATATATCATTTGATAGAAAACACTTTCTAATTTGTATTTACGTGTTTGTGAAGTTTTATTTTTAGTCTTTTTTATTTAAGAAATATAAACTAAAAGACAAAATAGTATAACGGTATCAGCGACCTTCCCCTGTTACAACATTCTATTTTTTTAAATAAAATATTATTTTAATATATTAATATTAGAATATATATATTAATATTTATATATATATATTAAATAGAATATTAGAATATATATATATATATATATTAAAATATATTTTGAAAAATATATCAATATTATTTCAATTAATTATTATATTATTATATGCATCATTAAAAATAAAAATTATGATGCATTACTTTAATGCATCTTAATTAGAGTTCTTTGTATTCTTTGTATCATAGTGCGTAAAAAAAGTAATTCATGTTCTTAGCATGAATACCAATGAGTCAAATAAAAAGAATAAAATACAAAAGAGATCAGATAATTCAACATGACTTGGAAAACAATTCTGTGACATTATCATCTTTTTATTGTCAATAGATCGAAACGAGCCATCAGGCCTGTCCTTTTTAGCTTCTTGCATCGTTCATCTTTTATCTTTTTTTTCAATGTGGAGCGAAAGAGAGGAAAGATGAACCGTGCAAAAGTTCAGCTGAAAAGAACAGGCCTATCGTTTCAATCTCTATTGCAATATATTTCTTCACTTCTATTGTAACATTATTAGTAATAAAAGAATAACTGTCATATCACATTTAATAAATTATTTTTGATTTTACTATCATTAAAAAAATGTTAAAGAAAAGAAATCATCGAGATGATTTCATCTTCATCTTTTAAATAATAATTTCTTCTCTTCGTGGCAAACGTAATATCTCTTATAATGATGTTCAAAAATTTCGTATGTCACTGTATTAATAATATAATGAACGACACAAATTTCTTTTTATAGATTCACTATTTATCATTCGTTAACAGCTTCAATGTGGACAATAGAAAATATCTGGAAAAAAATCTGAGAGAATATTCCTACATATAATGAAAGAAACAACGAGTATCTTCTTATTGTGTCTAATTTATTATAGACACGATAAGAAGATACTCGTTGTTTCTTATAGGGGTCGTTCGGTGATTGATACAGCTGTCGAATCGGTCTATCTACCGCATTTCTGAGATTCTCCGTCGCGATTGGCTCGCTAAACGAGGATTTACGTGTCTCTGCGTGGTGGAGGAGAGTGCGCGCCGGATGCGCGTAGACGTCCGCAGCATATGTTTCCGCCAGTCGGACACGCGCGTCGACGTTGACGCGTGTCGCTAACTGGTCATGTCCGCGGCATAGATCGCGTTATCGTGTGCTCTCGATTCGAGACTTTAATTGCGCGTATTCGCAACGCGTGTCGACCCCCTTTCGCGAATGCGTCGCAGGAAACGGATTTTCCAGTATTGTAATATTGCGCAATAACTAAAGGAAAAAATCATATATCCCGCGCTCATGAATACTTTACAATAATAAATCATGTAATGCGACAAGATGTTTCTATTTAGGAATCTGAATGATTCGTTTTTTATAGATACAATAATATTACTTAACTCTAAAGTTATCGGCGTTGACCCATTTTGACGGGGTTTAATGTATTTAGGTATACAATAGAAAGATAATTAATAATTAAAACTTCTTAAAGGAAACAAATAGAGAAATATAACAGTTATTCCATCTTATTAAAAGTCATTACAAATTCTTACAATTATATCAACATGATGTTAATAATTTTAAAGAAAATATTTAAAACCTGTCATTTTTACAAGCTCGGTAGTTCCTAGTATTAATATTATATATACGTGCGAGAATGATTTAAAATCGTTAGTACGGGAATATCAAGTAGTCTTTTCTATCGTCATTTCTAATAGATACGTCACTCTGTTACATGGATACGGATAGAAATTATCAATTTATCGAATTAATTTATAGTATCGCGCAAGATATAATTATATATAACTGTAATAAAACGAAACTTGTAACAACAAATAAAAATCTTGAGAATAAAGCATGAGAATGATCCGCTAAACAATCATTTTTGAAAAACATTCAGCTTTTCATTTTATATAAGTTCTTTATAAAGAGACTTTTATAAAGGACTTTTATGAGTCCATTTTATAAGTTTTCCTACATTTTCTTTCTTTCGATTTATATCATGGAATGAAGTAACGAAATATTAAAGTTATAAGTGACTTCGGATTGGATATATTTAAAGCGGATGCTCAAATCGGGGCAGCCATTCGATATACGCTTCAGTAAGTCTTCTCACACGCGTCCGTGAACATACATTCAAAGATTAATAAAGATCAATATTGTGTATATAAACGAAACTAATATGTATCAAAATCACATATAAGTTGTCGGTACTTTAGACTGCTGAAATATCAAGAATTCTACCTTTTTATAATTCTGCAAGGAATTTAGCTTATGAGATAGAAGGCTGAATATATCTCAAAAATGATTAGTTTATTAGATTTACGTTTATTAAGAATTTTTCGTTGTTTTAATGAATTCTGTTAGTCAGTTACGTCTTCTTCTATAATTTTAAAATGCCATATATAGAACAACTTGTACACATATATACGTGTACATCTCCTTTATTCACTTGCGTTTCGTTTAACCTTCGAAAGATCAGCAATCACACAAATTTCTGTTTACTGTCAACCTGTGTACTGTCTACTCTTAAATCGTTTTTCGTTTTCCCTTTACGATCCACTTTAAAAGTAATGCACAATTCCGCCTAATGCAATATGTATAGTAACGGTATCATACTCTCTCTCATACCATTTGAATCGCATCCCCCGCTTCTAGGCCACTCCACTCTTCCCATTTCATCATCGAGACAAACATCAGCGAGGATAGCGTCTCGTTGCATCTCGTGCATCTCTTAACGCAGTGTCCACGTCAACGTCAATAACGCACTTGATTTCGTCAGCAAACAGGCGCACGGTCAATTTCTCATTCACCATGTTTGATTTTTCATCTTCTGGTCGTAACAAACAGGACGATTCGTCTGAACAAACGAACAGATAGCTGCGCTCATCTTCAATACTACTCGCACTCACGCACTCGAGGAACGCGCACCTGTTCCTCCGCAGCGCGGAATAAATGGAACGATGACGTAACGCCGCTGCGGTTCCGCTGCGGAACGAGTTGTCGAGGAGTGGTGTCTCGTCACGATGCACTCTTGTCGATAGTCAGCGCGTATCGACGAACATCCCGATGTGAGACACGCGTGAGCGTGAGATCGTGGTCGATCGCGATCGTGGAGGTCGATCAATCGCGGACGCGAGAAGAGAGCAACGATGGACAAAGAGCAAAAGAGAAAGAGAGAGCGAGAGAGAGAGAGAGAGAGAAAGATGGACCGAGGGCGAAATGACGCGCGATCCCTCGGACCAGCTGGCGCGACGTTGTTGCTGGTTCTCTCTCTCTCCGTGTTCTCTTTCGACCACGAACCAACGGCGACGTCCCGACGTCGGTTGGGGGCGTCGCGACGGATTAAAGGCCGCGGAGCATAGGTGGCCGCCGCCGCGCCGCGCCGTGTCGTGTCGCCATGCGCCGCGCCGCCGAGGCGGCCACTGCGAGCTACTATCGTCAGGATCGATAGAAATAAGCTGACTCTCTCTGGCGCGCGCTGCAACCCTACGTCGCAACCCTCTTTTCACCACCGCTTCGTAGCACCACCATCGCCGCCACCGCCGCCGCCGCCGCCGCCGCCGCCGCCGCTCTTTCGGAAAACTAGGGCAACCCGCTAAACTTTCAGCCTTTTTCGCACGGCCACTCTCAGGGCCGATATCTAAACGTATCAACGAAAATCGTTGCTCGCGCATAAAGAAATAAAGAATGATGCAGAAATAGATGTGGATAAAGATAGCTAGGTAAATTTATCCTTCCCTGGAATAAAATTCCTTAGAATATATGGGAAAAAAGATTTTTCTTAAGATATAAAAAAATAACAAGAAACATAAAAAAAAGAGCATAAATAAAACAGATAAAATGTATACAGAAAGCAGAATAGCAATGAGAAAATATCGTTTAATAAAAAATTAGAAATATCAAAAAATGGAGAAAAATGCAGAATGCTGAATTATGAGAAAATAACAGGGATAAATAGGATACAGAGAAGAAAGAAATGTAGACAATATGAAATGATTTCTATGAATAGATAATTATTCATAAGAAATTTTATCATAATTTAAACATATTACTATATAATTTATAAGAAAAAAAATGGCTTGTAAAAAACAGCATTGGCAGCATTCGATTACCCGTCAGACAAGATGGGATATTCATTTGGACGAGGAAAATATTTTAAATAGATTGAAAAACCCACGGTTACAAGAACTTTCTCCTGATGGTCGGAATGTCTAAAAGAATTCTAGGCGTTCCTGATTGTTTGAAATTCGGGGAAAAAATCATGAACATAAGATACGCACGTAAAAATGAATTAGAGGAGCGCAACCGAAATGTTGCAACCTATTAGATATCCGACGAAATTTTTATCTCCGAACGTTAACAAACCAGGAAGAAACTTTGAAGCAATTAAAAAGCCACTGAGTTCGATCTTCTATAAGAGAAGCATTGAAAAATTACATCTCGCGATTAAAGCATTGAAACGATTTAATTACGCGTTTTTATAGAGCTACGTCTCATCTTTCCTTATGGCCTTTCCTCCGGGTGCAACAGAGGCGACCTGGAGAAGTGGCAATTAATATCCGTCATTGGTTTGTGCGGCTAAAGCGGGGCAGCCTCGTGGAATATAAATAATGCACAGCCTTTAAAGATGACATTTTCGTGAAATAATTGCATCAGTTTTTTCACGATTATCTCTAGTATCTTATATCCGAAACTCAGGTACCCTATTAAAATAAATATGCGATCAAAAATATAAGATTTAAATCTAATTTCTCTCAAATGGCACACAAAAAAATCACATTATAATACAAGATACGAAGAAAAATATATAATTTGTAATTTTTTAAGTAGTTAGTCACTTTGGAAAATAAATTAGATTAAAATATCATAAAAATTAAGTGTTATATTGCTATTATTTATAGATGCACTTGTTTCTTAAAATGCGTGATGATATGATTACACGATACGATATGATTACACAAAGTGTTCTATTTCTTGTGCATTATGTTTTATTTAATAACGATGATTCTGATCAATTTAGAATCTGCTTCTTTTTAACAGATTCGTTGCAATTTTTGAATTATAAATAATTAAAAGAAAATTTTCATACAAATTAGATTAAATTAGTAATTGTATTCTAAACTATACCTTGATGAAATTATAGAATTTTTATACGAACTGGAACATTTTTCAGAAATACTGAGAAAAGTCTACATCTTTTTTTTTTAATTTTATATATATATAAATTTTAAAATATTCTAAGATTTCTAAAATTTCTCATTCTGTAATTTCTGAAAAAAAAAAATCTTAACTTTTTCAGATTTTTATTAGAAATTATAAAATACTTATAGGCACTTCTGAAAAATGTTTCAATTCGTATAAAAATTATGAGAAAATATAAAAAAGTTATAAAATTATACAGAAATTCTGAAAAATTATATAAAATATTCTGAGAAAAATTTTCATCAGGGTAGGGAACAAAATGTATTACCAAATTACATTTTGAACTTTAGGTAGAGTTTCCTTTGATATAATTTTAATTGGATCGAAAAAACTTAATTACAAAGATATATGATACTGAAACCAGGAGATTATAGTAAATGGTAATCTCTCGTGATATTCACTAATGAAAAATCGACTTCGAACTGATCAAAGAACCTGTCGTTGAAAAATAATGCATGAGAAATGAAACCTCCTTCAGTATAACGTATATCATTAGCGATTGCTTAATCACAAAGCTTTCGTTTGATTAAAAGCATTACGGGGGGGGGNGCTCGACTGTGTACCTTGGGATTGATTTTTTTCCAATTGTAGAAATTGTTGTTTGTCATCGCTAATCACGGCGACGAGTGGAATCGAAACCAGTCTCATAAAAATGGAAATTCACTCCCGACGTATCACTTCTTCGATTGACCTACTTGCAAAGAAACGTGCGCGCACCCCCATACGACACACACACACACACACGCGCGCGCGCACGCACGCACGCACACAACAATCCCTTGCGCTTTCTACGTTTCGATACAGAAACAAACTCGCTTGCCTTCCGCAGACATCGCGATTTTATGAATCGTTGCGACACGTGGACCATCACGAAGCGTGAAAATAAAGGCAAAAGGCTTCCTTGAGACAGAATAGAATTGCATCGTTTGTAGCAGATAAGCACTCTATTATTGTATCGTGACTGCAGTTTGCAATTGTAACGCGAGAAGCTCTGCAAAACGCGCTCGAATAATATCTTGATGCAATCGTATGCTTTTAGTCAGTTGCTGTTTGTGACTTGAAACAATACCTCTTTTTAAGTGATAATTATTTATATTTTCTTGCGACAAAAAAAAATATATATATATATATATTGCGTAAAAAGTTATTAATTTCACACTAGAAATATTTCTTGTTGTAGATTCAAGAAGTCTTTGAGCGCTTCAACCCAAGTTTCAAAAATAAAGTCAAACATTTTCTCTACATCAAATTAAATTAAATTAACACTAGAATTATCGAACTCATCAAAATGACGAATTTCAGATATTTTTCTTTAAAATTATTAAAATCATATTGATATAATTGTAGGAATTTATGATGACTATTAATAAGATGGAACAACTGTTATATTTCTCTATTTGTTTCCTTTCAAATTTTTTAATTATTAATTATCTGTTTAATGTATATCTAAATACATCAAAATCTGTTAAAATAATGGATCAACACCGGTAGTTTTAGTGTTAAATTCACTTTCAATTTAAAAACAACCCTACTATATATTATTTTATTCGAGCATGTTACTCAAATTTATCGGGCCGAATATCGGAAACTTCTCGTGTTCGGCTTATCTCGAAATCTTACTTATATCTTCGAGGAATATGCTGATAAAAGCGGATGATCCAGTCGAGAGTTGCGCCAATAGCACGTTCTTCGAAGACAATAGGATCTATAACGCGAAGATATGAATCTCTCACAACTCTTCCCTAAAATGCTTCGGGAGACTTCCAAGGACGAGAATCGATCCAGCTATATTTATAGACCCGGAGATAGCTACTTTACACATAAATATAAAGGAGACACATAAACACAATACAAAAAGAAGCAACGAATTTTATTGAAAATATAATATTTACTTATTATGTCGTTCTTTTTTTTCTGTTGTAATTATAATCATCCTTTTTTTTTCTAAAATTTTGTTAAAAATATATTTAAAGCATTGATGCGAAAAAGCTGAGAAAATGAAACATAATAAAATAAAAAGCAACAATGCAATAATTTTTTACACATTAATTTTATTCTTATATTCAAAAACTGATACACACGCATTTTAATTCCTAATACATTTTATTTTACTCTCCTCTATGTATACAAGTATAATAATTCAATGTGGTTTAATGGATGGTAGCTTTTTTCTTCGAAAGAAGGGCACTTTTGTTCACCAATCGATAGAGGATGTCAGCCGTTGTTTAATAGCACGGGCGTAACTTGATGCTAGGGACGATGAGATGTATAAGCTCGTGCGATCTTGACCCAAAAAGCTTGAAGTAACGCGAGACCGGAGTCACGGTCGTGTTCAGCAAGGAGTGGCGTTTGACCCTGCTCCTTATTAACGACACTACGCGACCGCGCGCGCAAACGTGTCCTTGGAGCGACTGCGCCTCGCGAGGACCCGCCCGGGTGATTTCAAGGTTTGGCGTACTACGTGTTCCTTCCTATTCCGCTGACGCGGAACTGTACCCTTAGGCCGAGGGAAAACGTTGATAAGCAGCATGTGCGTTTTACGAGAGGCGCGCGAAGCGAGAGACAGACACGGACAGATCCGATCATTTCCGACGAAAATGCTACTCAAAGAAAGAGTTCATAAAACCAAATTACTTTGTTTATTTGTCTCTTTAATTTTATTAGAGGCACGCAAAAGCAACATCGTTTGCTCTATTTAGCAAAAAAAGATCTAATTTAATTTTAAGTGAAAATATGTATCTCTTATATAAATTATGAACCATTAGTTATCTATCTTTTAAATGAAAAGTTAAATAGACCTATATAAATAAGAAAAAAGAAGAAAAAAGAGGAAAAAAAGATGTTAAGTTAACAAAAATGTGTACATATGAAATAATCAATAAGTGGAACATTTTTAATTTAACTAAGTTCTTTTCAGTCGCTATTAATCAATTTAATGCATATAAATACTGATTATAAGAAAATTTAAACATATAAAATAATGCCGATAAAAACGTTACCTTCTACACAATATATCATATTTATACTGAAGAAATTATAAAAAACAATATAGCGTGTGTCATAAATAAAATGGTCGAAAAGATGATCAAAACACACTCTGTTTTTCATTATGAAAAAAGGACTAGAGAAATGTGCTGAAAATTGAGATTTTCGAAGGCTCGTAAACATCGTAAAAAATTGTAAAAAGTTTTTCTACTTCGATCTGAACATTATGCTTCACGTAAAAGAACTCAGAAGGAAATAATCGAAAGAATGATTCTTCCATGCGAAAGCTCATAACGCACGTAACAGAAACAGAAACGAAAGCATGGAGCAACGAAGTTTCAGGACTTTAATGGGATTTCCCGAGCCGCGTATCGAACTTTCGCAACGAAATATCTCCGAGCATGATCGTTGTAACCTCAAGGTTGTCCCAGTAGGGATTGCTCGTGTCTGTACATAAATTACGTTAGATCTCCTCCTCGTGGCGTTAAAGGCTTTGTCACACCGTGGGAACGGCTTTGAGAAAATGATGTTAGGATTTAATGAGAGAGCATGTATTAGCAGTCCATATTAGAATCTTTGTAACATCCTCAATTTTTATCTGAACAGTCACTGATATCCGTATTATATATAAAAATGTTAAGGAAAAACTTATAATATTAAGTGTAAAAGTTCTTGCTGATTTTTGGCAATTTTTTTATTATAATAAAAAAATCAATACAATATAAATTAATCGAAATATTTTTTATTGTTTTTCTCGATTTTTTCTCATCTTTTCGTAATTCGTCCTTTTCCACAATTGCAGAGCATGCGGAGCGTTCTTTGTGATGTGACTGATATCGAAATCACCATTTTTAAATCGTTTAAACCAATTCGCACACATTCTAATGGCTATAATATTTTCACCATACGTCTCACAAATAATTCTGTGTATATCAGTAGCATTTTTCTTTTGATCAAAACAAAACAAAAAACAGTGGCGAATATGCTCTTTATCTGACTTCATTTTTAATCGTACTAAATGTAAGGTTATCTGTTTTGTCATGTATAAATGTAAATGCAGAGACGCCAACTTATAAAAACTATAAACGTTTCTGCTTATAAAATCATACTAACACACAGACATTCGCATCGGCAAGAAGTTTTGCACCTAATATAAAGCTTATAAAATAAATGTACATATGTTACCGTTTTGAAACTTTTAATTCATCCTCGAATTTTTCCCACATAGATTCCTCTTTCAAATTTCGAAATATTTTATTCACGTACATACACGTAATATCTTCTTGTTATCATATGTTTTGTTATTATTAAAAATTTAACTGGATTACTAGACGATGTCCTTTTAATGAATGTGTTAAGAAATGAGTGAAGCGCAGCCAATTTTTTCCCCCACTCAGCTATGATCATAAAAGCAAATAGGTCGAAGCTTATTCATACGGAACAGCGACACGGCCATAAAATCACGGCCGTAACTTAAGCTAGATTAAGGCCCGAGGTTTCCTCGAGTTTTTTTGTCTCGTAGTAAGAGATGATTCTTTCTCATTTTGACCTGGTCAACTAGCCGATTTGGAGAAAAGAACCGTACTTGAAGATACAATTTCTCTCATTTCAAAACAGTATAAGCACTGCATTGTCGTCAATGATGCATTATAAAAATAATAAATTCCGTTCGTGAAATACGACTCAAATATAACAGATATCATATTGACATCAATTGTTCTCATAACTTGAGGTTAAAATTTTAATTAAAATTTTGATATTCTATTATATTTCTCGGATATAAAGTAGAAGAAGAATGATTTTAATTAAACGTTAACTTTACATATCACTGTATTCTATATATATATATATATATATACAATATATATATATAATACATATACCATATTTTAGATAATATGCATAAAATTAATAGAATCTTCGACACATGAGCCGATATTCATAGTCCATTCTTATTTTAAGATCATTAAGTAATGTATGCTAATGTAACTCTCATGATGCTAATATGACTCTGTAATTGATTTGTGACATTTTAAGGCTGTACTTAAGACAGTCTTAAATATAAAAATCGATTATGAATATTAGCCATGAACTGCTAATTTTATAACCAATATGCTGATATTACACCCCATTATCTATACGTATAAATCAAGAATATATATTTATAAGTATTTATTTTGATATATAATTTTATCTCTGATCTGATTTAATATAATCAATAAATTAATTGTTTGTCTAATATGATTTGATCTAATTTTAATATTTATTAATTCATGTAATGTTTATTTAATACTTATGTATTGTTTATTAAAATTACCAAGAAAATGCGTTAAAGATATCTAAAACATCAAAAGCATTCATTACTACGCATCTATTTTATTTTATTAAAGATAATTTAAATTCATATGGTCCTAACTCAAATTAAATTCATATGGTCCTAACTCAAATTTAAATTCATATGGTCCTAACTCAAATTAGAACCAAATGCAGTTCCATTTTTATTTCCACATTTTTTGGTGACATAAATGGCGCACATCTTCATTTCAAAACCGTTTTACACACACACACACGCACGCACACGCACACGCGCACACACACACACACACACACACACACACACACACACACACACACACACACACACACATATGAAGTAAGAGGTGCTAGTAGTCCATGTATAGTCAAAGAATAGAATAGAATTCTATTTTCAAATTTCGTTTTCCTTCAAAAAAAAATTTTGTTCTGCAAATTATAGATTGTCTAAAGCAAATTTAATATCAAAACGATTTTATATATATATATATATATATATATATATATATATATATATAGAAATGAAAGAGAGATAAAGGCAAATATATAATAATTAAAATAAAATATAAATGTATAATTAAATTGAACACAATACATAATCATCTCCCATGAAATCTATTTGATATACTGCAATTTCATAATCGATGTCACGAAGTATCTTTTTTATTAATTAGTCCGATTAGTCGTGGAAGCGTTGATTTGCCGATAATTGAGACTTACGCAGAAGTTATGGAAGCAATTAGCGTTTAATGAAGCGATCGTAGGTCGACGGTATTGCTAGTATACAGAACGTTCATGTGATTCCCGGAGCGGAGATGCGCGAGAGTTGAATCGAAACAAGCATAAGACGCCGGTGGGAGTTTGCGTTGTAATTTGAACTCTGTATATATCTTCATCTCTTTCCTTTATCTTTATTTGCTATTTAGGCGGACGCAACGATAGAATAGCTTGGCGACCCGCGTCCGTCACAATTACACTGCCATTTCGTTCCGGCCGGATACCGCCTGTTAATCCTTCCTCCATCCCCTTCTCTTCACGTTTATTTCCACTTTTAATGTCCTCAAACTTATCACACGTGTATTTACACGCGTATTTGCGCGTAAATACACTATCCGCACTGGGTCGCAATGTTACATTCTCGACTGCTCCCCAAAATGAAGCATCGAATTTAATATAAATAAAAGAGGTCAGTAAAAATCAGACAGCGAAAAATCAACGTTGTACATTTATGTCGTACCTTTACGACGCGTTGCACAATTAGCTAGATCAACATAAAATTTTATATTTCTCTAAAATCTTTTCACGATTTAGAAAATAAGATACATTATACGTTATCCGTACTACAGTTTACGCAGCCTTTGCCAAAGTAAAATTCAAAATTCATATTCATATTCATTCATATTTGAGTTTGGTACGGTGGTTTGTCTGGTAATTTTCGCTTTCGCACTGATGCTTCGCTCACAGTAATCTTAACGTGTATTAGAGAGAAGTTTGCAATCGTAATTCGCGATCGCGTAATCTCGCCAAGTGAATCGCCGTTTCTCACGCGGTTAAAAAAAATTAAGGCGCACATGGAGCAAATCGATATTTTTATCACGTTGACGCAATATACGCGAAGAAGAAAAAAAAGATTTATCAAGAACGCAATTTGATCGCATCGTCGCCGATTAAAATTTCGATCGCGTCTGGCTTTCGCGCGCGCGCAAATCCGAATCGCGTGCCGAGAATTTCGCGAAGTGAAAGAGAGCCTTCGCTCGCATTGGCGCGGTTATTTTGCGCTATGAACCCGCCGGCGACGGCGAAGAATCCGGGTTAAACGGTTCTCCACGTGTAAGGGGCACCACTAGACGTCGATTTTCTCCCGGAGTGTCAATAATAAGCGCGACGGTTGCGCGTCGGAATAGGGTCAATCTCTATTTGTTGAGGTAACTCAAGATTTAATTAGCTTCTAAGTTGTTTTTTATTAAGATCGGGTTCATTTAAACAAACTTTCTCAACTGTAATTTAAAATTGATCGGATAATGTATATACGTGCTGATTAAAATTTATTTTACTAGATAAGATTGTCTAATCTAAAATTTGTGATTTTCCGCTACGATTTTTAGTAAAAAAAAAAATTTATAATGTAACTGTGTAATTACAAAAATATAAACGAGCACTAGTCAGTTGGAAAATAATCTAAATAGAGTGAATTCGGGTAAACGGGAAATATTCATTGATTCATTTGCGATCAGTTGTTCAAGTTCCCATGTTTGTTCAATCATTAATACAATATTTATAATAATGATAAATTTTAACAAGATCGCGTAAGTAAAACACACAAATAAAAGAGGCCAATGACGATCAAAACTGGATCTTGGTTGTCCAATAATATTTATATGTATATATATATATAAGTTTGAATTTATATACAAGTTCAAACTTTTTCAGTTCAAATATTTCAGTTCACTATTTAATACTTTAATTTACGCTTTTTTCTCTTTTCATTATTTCAAATAAAATAACAAGTTTCTGTTTATGAAAAACATTTACAATTTTAAATAAAGTATCATACATAAAGCGCGATAGCGACTCTGTTTAATTCCCTTTAGTTATCTAAAGACAGAAAACATTTCTTATTGTTAAATATTATTGTGTTAGGCCAATCATTCCTTGTCTATAATTGCATGTTATCTTGTGAAAGACAGTCTTGCGATAAATTGATGTTCTAAAACTTACATATATGTTTTATCACGTGGTGGCTTAATAGAAACACATAACTGCCAAATAAAGAAGAAGAAAGGAATAATTATCGCTTACACGCGCATTTACATGAACACACGACCGAATGTCATTCTGCCTTATTTGGCTTCGCGTGAAAGTTATTATTTGCGAAACAGTAATATGATAACTTGTACCACATCTGCAACATGTTTTTCTATTTTTAGATTTTCTATTTTCTTAGATAAAATAATCATAATATAATTATATATCTTTAATATAATTATATATCTGATAACAATATATCCAATATATTTTTTATCAATAAAATTATTAAATATTTTTTTATATTATCATTAATAACTCTTCCAGATAATCCTAAAGCGTATATAAAATACAGAAATTCATACAAATCAAATTTTGTCGCAATTAAACGTATAAAAATTTGATCTTACACGTATTTCGAGCACGATTGAAAGGGGAGAGAGACACACTTCGCCCTTTTTATCCGTACGTTACACAATGAGACCGTATGTCACCCGACGTACCTTCTGTACAGCTTGTTCCGCAGGATCCGCCGTCCCAGGGTTGCGAAGGGTCGCAACGGGAAAATCTGCTGCCGGTTCCGTGTCATGTTTCTTCGGTTTCTCGTCGCGTAAAGTCACACAGGTACACTACAAGCCACTTTCGAGACACGTCACGTCACGTTCTAGTCGCTAATAATCGCGAACGTGCCACTTAACTCATTTATAATAAGGCGCCAATCCGACATCGATTGATAACTCACGACGTCTAGACCGGACCTTTCTTCCTGAACGATTACGATCGATCGGGCCGATCGTATTCGCGCGAGCGCTACCGCACGCTAATCCCTTATTAGCTGTAACACCTCGTGCTTTCACCTTTCCTTTTTATTGTTGTAATCAGACCCGTCAACCGCGCACTGGATAATTGATGCTATTCCTTTAAAATCGACACACTCGCCTTAAACCCGACAACTTTCTATCGTAATGTGCGCTGTGTAATGACCAAGTGGTTATTACACGACGTCTGCTCAAGTTTCATAGAGAAAACTGTTATAGGTTATACTATTAACCTTGCTGTTGTATTTATCTTCTGAATCTACTATTTTCAACAACAAATGCTTTGTATATACGAAGTGCTTCTGACTTGTTGAACTATGACATACGGATTCTTTGACCAATTTGAAATTGATTTGTTTTAAAATAAAAACGATAAGCAGACGATAATTTTAAAAGCAAACCGCTTCTCGGAAAATAAATTTTAAAATAAATAAATTTTAAACGAATAAATAATAAAATGTTATTTCCTCAATTATGTGGATTTTGACACATTTTCATGTATTAAAGATTAACTGAACGATATTTAATGTTAAAAACTTGAAAATTTACGGCAACTCTTCAACGTTTTCACAAACAAAAAAGATCAACTACGAATCGACAAAAGATAATAAGATATATGTTTCTGAGACATTCTACATACATTATATCAATAAAAATACAAAATTTTTCGTTATTATTATATTATATTACGTATAAGTCGTAATACTAAAACTCTGTTATCAACAGCGGTAAATTGATGTAATTCTACATCGCTTCAATCTGTCGTAGTCACGAACTTTTTAAGTAATGATCATGACATTCTCAAATAATCAAGAAACCGCAATTGATGTCATCCTAATATGGTATAAAACATCGTTACGTGTAACCCCGTTAACAGACCCCCGCGATCGCGGTCAAATCTACCGTCAATCACATGGCTTTCTACAAGTCGTATTATCGCGAGCCACGCCGGCCGGTCTTTCTTCTAAACGCGTCGATTCGTCTGTATATATATATATATATATATATATATATATATATATATATATATATATAAAATGCTTATTAACATCATGCATTAATTTGACGATTAAATTTATTTGTGACTTTATTTCTATTCTAGTTTAGAACTGCGTTATATGACCGGCTGTGTTCGGCGCGTAGTTTGAATGTACTAGAGTATAGTTTAATTTAATTTAAATAAATAGAATTATTATTGAGCACTGACACCTAGCTTTGACCGTAT
>JANQDE010000112.1:21916-62361 GCA_037157785.1 Cephalotes varians | reverse complement strand
ATATATATATATATATATATATATATATATATATATATATATACACAGAGTGTCCATAAAGATTAGGACCAAATTTATACAGCGCGTTAACGGATGAAAGAAGTTCGTATAAACTTATATTCGAAAACGCTTAAAGAGTTATAAATGTTCAAAGATTCACGAGCAGAATCGTTCTTATAACTCGTTAGACGGAATTGAAACAAATGATTTTCTTATTGTTTACATATCTCGATACATATGGATTTTATAAGTAATTGCAACAGTTTTTTCCTTCTGCAGACTTCCATTCGTCAAATCAATAATTGTCGAACTCTTTCGAATGTTTCTATTAGAAATTGTGGTAAATACATTTTAATACACTCTCAAAGCTGATCCTCTGTTTCTCCAATTAAACCAATTGTTGTAAGAACAATTCTGCTCGTGAATTTTCGAACACTTGTAACTCTTATCGTTTATAAATCGTATAGCTTTAATAAAGCATTTTTTGATATAAGTTTATACTGAATTTTTTCACGTATTCGATTCCATTAACACACTGTATAAGTTTGATCCCAATCTTTACAGACACCCTATGTACAATCGGATTAGTCAACGGGGAAGGGGGGAGAAGCACAGAAGTAAGTGTCACGCGACATTGAACTTTCAACGTCCTCCTCTTTCTCCTTCTCTCGTCCTCGACTCTGCCACTTCTCGTCTATGTGCGTTCGCATTCGGGTTTCTTTTTCATCCATCGTCAGTTTTTCTTTCTCCGACGAACTGGTTCGCCCCGACATGGCGGGTATTTTTAGCCGTCGAGCCTGTTTATGGGGTCAACACC
The DNA here is from genome assembly GCA_037157785.1 of Cephalotes varians. NCBI lineage: Eukaryota > Metazoa > Arthropoda > Insecta > Hymenoptera > Formicidae > Cephalotes > Cephalotes varians. The sequence goes on along the minus strand of JANQDE010000112.1, from coordinate 61,544 downwards.
ACGTGCATGCCGTAGAGGCACGCAAAGCCGTACATACGTGCGACCGGGAACACGAACCACACGGAAAGGGACGGCGGCGGCTGAGTGTAGTGAACCGTGTCTGGACGATCGGGATTCCTCGAGGAATTTTTATCGCGCCCGGTTGCCCGGAGTCGTTTGAATAAACTCAGGGTTATCGCAAATTCCGTAGTCCGGTTGATCGTACTATAACGATCCGTTTTCGTCGGGAATATATTTCAAATTAATTGAATCGTTGAGCAACTTTTAACGTCTCCGTTAGAGAAATCTTTGACCGAAAGTCTAATCGTTTTCTTCTACAAAGTTTTCAATTGTTAAAACTATTAGCATAATTTATAATATGCTGGAATATGTATCGTATTGAAGCTCTCTAATGCAAAATAATACTAATATTTCATAATTTCGGACTTGGAATGCGTGTGCGGTCGGATTAGTTTCTCTTTGACCATAGCAAAACGCAGTGCATTCAATCAGATGTATGTTTTCTAAAAATGTCGATTCTGTGCAATATATAGTTCGCATATCGGATGATAAACTTCTCGGATAAACTCGTGGCCGAAACACGCGTGCCGCAAGATTAAGATCTCGATAATTATTTCCAATTTCGCCCATAAAGTTCTCAGTTTGTCGTTCTTCAAAAAAAGATTGAACGAATTACAAGTTATATTTTAAAACATTTATCGTGTACACTGTTCAGCAATTTTAAATGCGTAAAAGATATAAATTAAAATAGTAATTCTTTATACGAGCATTAAATTGATAAAATCTTTTTTTTCCTGCGAACCACTTTGTGTAATTTACAAAGCTTACTAATTTTTAGACAATAATTGGTAGCGATAAATAATGACGATGATGACGAAAACGATCTCTCTTTTTTTCTTCATTTTTTCTCTCTCCCTCTTTCTTTCTTTCTAACAAAGGAAGATTTTTTAATATTCGCGATATAAATCTACGATTAAACAGGAAGGCGAATAAATATTTGACGTACGTGCCGATATTCGATTTGCTTGCACACGTAGTTTCTCGTTCCATTTTTAAATTTTCGAAAATCCTCGACTAGGACGTTAAAGAAACTATTCTCGCTGCAGCGAGAAATGAGAGGTAACATTTTTGACGAACGTGAAATTTGCGTTTCGTGCGGCAACACGCTTTGTAGAAAATCATCCGGCATGCATTAAATGCAACCTATTATTGTAATTTCTCGGATTACGTAAACGCGACAGGAATTTCATGCGAGAATGTACCGAGACACACGTTAATTCTCATTCCAAGTGAGCGATTAATTAAACGAACAAAAACTCGCGATCTTCCTACTAAAATGTATTCGCATACCAGGTCAAGACATTTTTCGGTGTCGCACTTGGACACCGAAGCACGTTGTTTAAAGTCAAAGATTGCCGAGGCGTGGTTCTTGTACTTTCGAATGATTTCTCGTAAGAAGCGATCGGTCGGTCGTGGGAAACCGATCACGATGTGTCAATACACGACACGTTGATCGAAGAAAAGCAGCTGTGATCCTAGATACTTCTGTCAAGTAGCGTGTCTCCTCGTTGTTTACCTTCTTTCTCATCATGCTCGATGTTTAATTCATGGAGCACGTCTCATTGTCATTTTATCGCATATCTATTTCTCCTGTAGTTTGGATACATTTCATGCCTTGATTTTAATTTTCATTTAAATATTTAAATGGATTCTCTTATTTTCATACATGCATTATGATGTAGATATGCTAATTTCTCTCTCTCTCTTTCTTTCTCTCTTAAGGTTCTTTATTCTATTATTTCATTATACTATACTATATTATATTTATATCACATTATCACAATATCGTGATTTATATGACTTGTATAAATAATTTGATTTGCATATCTTGCAAATTTATTGTATAAATTCCAGTTTATTTACACGTTCCATTCAATATTCTCTTTCTCTCTATTATATATTAACTTATCAAATATATAAATATTTTGATTATTGATTTTCTTCGATTTCCTCTCTGCACAAATATTTTTTATTTTTTTTTTATTTTATCGAAAAATGCTTTTATTGAAAGAGATTTCAATTGGACTGCAATCGCCAAATCGACGACGTGACCGCAAAATTCGAATTGCAAAACGAGCACGACGATACTTCCGGTGTCGAAAAATGCGTTCCGCTCGAACACATCGGAAAACCGAATGCACGTAGACCCGTAAATCCAATACAAGTTAAACGCGTGTTGCGGCCATTTAGAAAAATTAGCGGCGTCGGGTACAATTCGAATAGAAAAGGTACGGCCGGACGCGATTTCGATATCATTCCTAAATCATAAGACCGTAAATCGAAATATTTTCGCAAACCACTTCACTTTCGCGATTCTGACAATGATAAGCACTATGATTTAAAAAAAAAAAAGAACTTGGAAACAACGTTACACGATACTCGAATTCTACTCTGCATTCTTTGTCGCACGTGCACTTTGGAACTTGCTACCGTACGTTCAACGATTCTTGATGTAGATCATAAGAATACTACTGCTTTTTCTTCTCTTAGATCACTCTTTCACATGATTTTCGTGATAACCGGACCGAAAGGAAAGGAGCCGATCATTCGACCATCTTCACGGTACGTCGGTTGTTCTTCGAATGACAGTTACTGGACTTTTCTCCCTTCCATATCTCTCTCTCGAGGCTTGCTGCTGATCTTGCCTCACTACGGTGAGAGCCTAAACGCACACTAGCTCCATGCAGCGTCCCTTACGCCGCCATGAAACGACTTTCTTATGCGTCAGCGTAGACGCCTGCCGATCTCCACCCACAACAGTCGAGGGTTTCTTAACGAACCGCTTATATGGAACGACTTTTTATCTCGATAAAGATATTTTGTAGGATGCATTCATATTTTAGACACAAGAGTTTTACATTTTCTCTTCAGAATTAAAATATGTTTTTTGATAAAATTTATGTATCACTTATTTCACAATCACGTTCTTTTTCGTAAATAAAATAATAATATAAATACGGTTTTTAATATCTCGATGAAATATCATCGTTTAAAAAAAAAATATTTATATCGTTACATGTATATTCTATTAACGTAGAAATTTAGGTAAACGCAACTACCCAGATAAACCTCCAACTTAATCGCTGCCCATTTGCTTCCACTTACAATTGCCAATTACGTTACTTAGGTTTCGACATCGACTGGTTCGAAGTTCCGCTGTTAATCCGATGGAAACGGTATCGCACGGTGGTACAGCTTAGTAGTAGACGCAATTAGTATCGTCCGTCTCAGAACCAGTCGCATCTACCGAACTGATCGACCGATTTCAGCTCGGGAACGAGCACAACCGGATTGGGGTTCGCCATCCAGAATTCTCGCCGACGTAACAAGCACGTCGAGAATTACGAATTCGACCGCAATTCGAGATCTCGAGATATGCGTGTTGCTATATCTCGCGGTCACGAAAACCGCAGTTTCTTCCGCCGTAATCTCAAAACATACGATTTCTTCATCGGGAGTGTTTGCGATATTTATTAAAACATCAATCAAGTTACGTCATTTTTAAAAAGTCACCGAAAACGTTATTTAGTTTCGCGATTTTATATTATATATTTTATATAAAATTATGACGAACTGCGAGGCTGTACACGGTTCCACTCGTACACGGTTGATGGATTCACGGCGATTCGCGGCGCATTTTAAGCGATTATGGGCAGCGAATCCAATGAAATTTTAAATGATGCAAGCGCATGCCTCCCTCGCGCGAACCGCGAAAACCGCGATGGTACCTTATCAATTATTACAGATTGGGAAAGAGAGAGAAGATCGCGAATCGCGCATTATTTATAGCCATGAAGCGTGATGAAGCTCTTAACTCCGCTGATGCACCTTTTTTCCGCGTCTTTCGCTCAGACATTCGCACTTTCACTATTGTTCGCGATGCGCATTGCGGCGAATGCATTCTTTACAAGTATGTCACTGTACTCGGAGAAACTCTAATTATGTTAAAGATTAATGCATCGATACCTTATGTCAGATTAGATTGATAGATTTATCATTCCAGAACAAATCCTCCAATAAATGCACCATGTTCTGACGAAAGTAACAATTAATATATAACATTGTGTATAAAAAACGTTAAGAGTATATTGTATTATATTGTAATACATATAATATGTTAAAATTCTAATTATTAACTTTATAATAACTTTAATAATAATAGTAAAATAAAATGACACACAACACAAAAATGTTATTAAAAATATTACTTAAAAGATTAATGTTACACACATGAATTTAAATTAATTAAAAAGATAATTTGATAGGAAATTAGATAATGGAATCTAATTGCATTTATCTATCATCATATAAATTAAATGCATCTGATCTATAATAAAAATCATCAAGTTTTTAATCTACGTAAAATATGATGTAAAATATTTTCATAGTTACGATTAGAAATATAGACGATTTCAGGAAAATGAAAGTGCCTGAGCGATTCGTAGTGAGATATCTTGATTAAATAAAGTTGATATGAATAAATTTCGCGAATTATTTCTAAAATATAAGAAGCTCATTTGAATTGGTTAACATAACGCGATTTGACGTAAATGAAATAGTTTTTACTTGCACTGCCTTTCTGGGATCGATTTAGCGGCGCTCTCTTGCCAAACGTTTACGCCCGAGGGAGTAATGTCGCAGTTGCGAAAATGAATAATTGAACAGGGAAGGAGGTCGCGATCGAAACAAGGCGTCCGTCTCTACGTCGCGCAACCTTCGTTTTGTTTCACGGCACTTTCTACCTCCAAGGTGAGACAACGATCGGTCGTTGAGGAAAATAAAATCATCCCCGAATTTAAAAAGGATGTTTGGAGAGTAAGAAAGTTATGCACTCTCAAGAAGAATGTATAACTTTCGATTTCTCTCGATATTATTCTCTCGCCTTCAAACTTCTCTTAATTAAATGACAATTAAAGCTTTTGGTTTCGTTTATGATGTAAGCAAATGAACAAAACAATTATTTTCAAGAGACATTTTCACGTCAACATTATTTAATATTAAAAATTTCGTGTTATACGAACAAAACTGTCGCGCGATAAGACATCTCAGTTACAAAAAGATCGATCTTGTATTTCAAGTCGCTCGGTTTACTGTAATCTTCAGTCAGTTGCACCGCGGTAATTTTTTTACTATCGAACGGAGATGTCGAGCTTCGGATGGCTCGTATATCATAGTAAAATGTAAAGCCGTAACCGAAAACGCAGGTGTTTTCTCGCGTTGCCATCGGAGATGGCGCATCAATATCGAAACGTTATTGCCAACCGCGTATGTGAAACGGGAAGCCGGGGGTGTGATTTGCTCGCGAGAAGATACCGCTTGCGTATGTGCCGCAATTGCGACGACCAACCCAACACGCAATTCCCACGAGGAAGGGACTCTGTTACGTGAACACGTGAAGCGTGTTATACATCATGCAGTGTCGCATCTCCACGTAGCAGAACGTAACTCCTGTACTTCCGAGTCTTCGCGCCACTCGTAACGCCGCTTCTGAGCTCTCCGAGGAACGCTCGCGTGCATAAAATCGAGTGGGAGGCTATTGTTCTATTAATACGTAAATTCCTGTTTGTATAGTATTCATCAATTTCTTCGACAAAATGGACGCCTACTGAACATTCGAAATTATCGATGTAATTGGAATTGCTATCGTTATTGAAGAACAGGACGAGTGCAGAGCGGGGTCCATGCCGTGATCATTTCCCCTCTCAGTTCTCAGACTATCGATCGACGATCGTCTCATGCTCAGACTATCGGGTCTTCGTAAATGGAAACTTATTCGCGCGATTCGTCTCACTGAGCTCTTATTCTTATTCTTTCGCACTGATTATTCGACGAATCTTCGTTGAATTTTCACGCATCGTAACGTACCTATGAGATACGAGTGTAATATTGAGAAACGCGCGTTAGAAACGCGAAACAACGATCGAACAAGCATTCCCGACGTATCGACGAGCACTAAAGCGCCCTTTCCGTTGGAAAGAAGCACGCACCACCGGGCTGCCTTGAGGGGTTTCTATCCCTCGTGCAAAGTCGGTGGGGAATATTCGTTTCGCTATTGTGTGAAGCCCCCAGTAGGCCGATTCTCTCGCTCCCTCGGTGGTGGCTCGTTGCTGCCTGGCATGACACACATGGTCGACCTTTCCAACGATCTATAGTCGTCCTCGAGTCTGGATGTATTCGCAAAAACATTTACATACATTCACTTTTTCTTATTTTCTGATATTAGATTTTTTTTCTGAAAACAACCGTTATCGATCAAAAATTTCAGAAAGATAATTTTAGAGAAACTTTTCGCCTTAATTAAATCTTAAGAAGCTAAACGGACAACAAAGATACTCTTTAGTTAATTTGAAGTAGTTTATTTGAATATAATTTTAACCCATTAAGTCTTCCAGGGGATTTCTACATAAAATATTCTACATCAATATTATAGATCATTCAAATGACAATTATATCGATTTATTCTATTTTAAAAGATAGACAAATCAGTTGGATATTTGTCAGTAAAAAGGCAGAAGTTACTTACGCCATTTACCTTCACTTTCAATCTTCATATCTTTCTTTCTAGACATCTTATCCCATCGTCGACTAAATTTTTAGAAAGAGCAACTCTTTTTACTCCTAAATACAAATTGCTAAAAATTTTGATTAGGATTCAGGTTACAAGAATTGAAAATAGAAAAGTGCATAAAAATTTCCTAAAACTTAATGAGTTAATATGACACTTAACTATAATACAAAGATATACGATGCTAAAAATTGAAAAAACTGGAAAGTCGTAAACAATATAACTCTCTTTTTTTCGGTGAAGATCAATCAATCTTATCAATTTTAAATTCATCGCCAAAGAATCCATCGTTAAAAAAAAAATGCGTGAAAAATAGGACACCTTGTAAATCATGACTTTGCTATAAATACTGCATTGCCGTGAGGAGTAGCGATTTAACGGTTGACCTGTCGCGATTGTTAAATGCCAGCGTTGTGAATGAACGCCAACGAGTTATATGACTCGAGACTCTAATAAATGATTGATAAATTTTGTAATTAGATCACTTGAATACGAAACGCGAATTCCTTGTGGTTCCACTTTTCTTTCCTATATGATAAGTCAACTTAATAAATTTATTAGTTAAATTTTTATCGGATTTTATTCAGAAAATTTTGATTTCAATTGGAAATTTATATATTTGTTATCCATATCATTATTACAAGTTATATTTGTTACCCATATTACTGTAATTTACACTGTGAAAAAATTTCGTTATTTTAATCTTTTCACCGTTTTGTTTGAAATATTGTTTATCGATAAATATTCTCTATGGAATAAGTAACTTCCTCTCTCTTTTATCTCATAAAATAATGACGAAGCCAAAGACTTCGCCGGCGGGAAACCTTTCATGGCGTTCTTCCACGTAAAATTTGTTCCACTTCAACGAGGCGGAAAGACCGTTACAACTTCGAAAGGCCTTTATCCCTCAAATAATCGTCCTTTTGTAATCCCCATAACTCAATCATAAATCAGATTTTCGCGGTTGCGCTACTTTTTTCTTATGTAATATTTAATGCCGGATATAATCCAAAATTTTACGCAATGCAATCTTCTAAACTCGCGACAAAAATGCGAAGCATATTATATTTCAAATAAAAAATATATATATACAGATGTATATGTATACAGATATATTTTTTTTTGTTTTTGAGACTTCCACGGATATTCTCTTTAAAAATACTAAAAGTACTAAGAGGGTTGTCTCCGTGTCCATTATTACCAACATTTCATGAATTGCAGTTCACTTCATCAGGAGAAGCAATCTGACACACACACACACACACACACACACACACACACACGCGCGCGCATAGAATATCTTATTACACATAAAAATATTTTCATTAACATTTTAATTTTAATTTTAGGTTATAATTGTAATGCAAATTAATTATAATCAAAAAGTTAATTGAGAAAATGTCTTCTAAATTAATAGTCCAATTTTTGCAATTAAACGATTTATTCGTTTTACGGCAAAATTACTTAATCGCTTTACTTACTTCATGTGAATGTTCTAAGAATGCGCTTACATGACCTTTTAAGTCGCTCTTTTGTGTGGCCGACACATGCATTCCATACAGCGTGCCAAACATCGCTGTCCGAAGGTCTCTTGGACAAAGATGGGTGACTGGTTTCTCGCGTCATGACAAGGGGACAAATGAGAAGATAAGACAAAATCGAACGCGACTAATGAGATAATAATTTTTGGGATGCTAATCTAATGATTGTCTGACTATTCGGATAATAGATTTTTACATTGTCTGACCAGCAAAAATAAATTTTATAACATAAAAAAATATTAAATTTAATATCGTAAGAAAATTATCATAATAATATCAACAGGATATAATAGAATTTTCCTAAAGATGATAGACTTCTCGACAAGATTACAATAATAGATATGAATAAACGAAACTTTTATTCACAGGGTGCAATATAAATTATACTACAAGATAATTATTCTATCACGAACACCTTTCCGGCACTGCGATGCAAATTGTTGAAACTCCCGCGCCACTTTCGAGAGTTCCTCTCCTCTTGTCGCTCGTTAAATTTTATCTTCCAGCCCGATGACGAAACTTCGGCGAATGCTTTTAAATGCGGACGTCGCCTGGTGACGCGGTCGGCCCAGGGCGACGCACATTTGCAATTCGAATCGTCGGTGAACATTGAAATTTTGGAATTCACTCCAACGAACTTAGCGTCGGACGGGCGAGTTCAGAGTCCGTTACGCCGATATTATATGTGTACGATATGAAATAATTTTCGTTTAAGATGCTTGTGTTTTTTTACATAGAATACCTTTTTTAGTAGCTGTAAATACGTATATATTCTTAAATAAATTGCCCATATATAAAAAAAAATTCTTGATTTCGTGACGTGCTTTCTGTATTCTTCTTCCATTATAAAATAAACATCTATTTTTTTAGATACAATATTATTCTTTTTCTTCTTGTCTTGTTTAATTTTCAACTTAAAACAGCTCTAGAATTACGTTATTTCACATTATTTAACATATGTTCAAATTATCTATTGATTTATATCTTTAAATGAATGCTAAAATATAATAGAGTAAAATAAATATACTAAATGAATAACATACTAAAACCTTAGGATTTTAGCACCTTATAGATATATATATGTACGAACAATAAAATAAAAAAAATAAATGTTTAATACAATATATATTAATTAATGTACTAAGATTCGATAAGTAAAGGCTAATTTAGCGTATCAGAATATCATCATTATATACAGTGACAGAGTTTTTCTTCCCGTAACACATTCTCTACGTATGCAAATGACGGGAAGGATTGAAGGCATCCCAGGTCGGAAAGTCTCAAACTTCCGGCACTGTACACGCTACCCATTCTCGTCCACGCGGCAGGGAAGGAATTTAATTATTAGTTTCGCAGCTTAGTTCCACGCTGGTACCTATCTGCCTACCCACTCCCTTCCTTCATGTATATGCATGCAAGATGTAACGCGATTTTCACGGCGTATCACCGGAAGTGTCGCGACAACCACCTGCGCCCCGCCTGTCTCATTTTTCCTTGAATCTCATATATTTTGTATTGTAGTTAGGCGCAACTATATTAATGCACCCTTAATTTGTTAATTGCGAAGTACGCAAGAGAAGAGAGAAGAGTGTAATTTGACTCTATCAAACTAATTTTCTGAAGTGCAATTCAAAATATAAAGAGAACAGAAACATGCGATGCTTCACGACAAACTTTCACAAGCGATACTTAAAGTTGTCCGCTTTTGCTTTAAATAAAATATTTTTTCTATTATTTATTTTAAATTTATTATCTATTTTATTGATCTTTAATTTTAGGTCATCTAACTAACAATCTTTCGTAATAATAAACAGTTTGAACGTATCAATATGAAATATCATGCATCGCAGCGATTTTTTTTTAAATTTCTAAATCTGAAAATTAATCAGAGATGAAAAAAAGGAGAGTATTGGGTCCCAAAAAATATATCCGTAAAAGAAGAAAAAAAAGAAAAGTCAACTAAGGAAAATTTATTTTTTAACTAAAATATTAAAAATTTCTTTTTCTTACATATTAAATGATTTATTAAAATGATATACATTTTTATATACTCTTAAACATGTATCGCGTAATTTGAGATACTAATTTCTAATTTCTAAATTAGTACCTTGAATTTAAAGGTACTACGCGATATATATATATATATACATAAGAATATAAAAATAATTAAAATAATTAATTAGATAACGATAGTATGCTTAAAAAGACAGCAATATGACTACTAATTTTGATCAAAATTATGTTCGAGGCGATTATCTCTGTTAATATTGATGCCGTATTAATTAGTAAAATAATTCTCCGCAAGCCTCTTCGATCGTGTTTAAAGATGACCACCAGCGAAGTTTAATAAAGTGGATCTCCCTTGGATAAAGCTGTTCTCTTAAAGAGCGACAATCGTAAATCTCGTAATGAAGTTCACAAAGCGGCTTATAAGTATCTTTTCCAATCCTGCGCACAGTCATTGGCCTCGTAGAAATTTCCAGATCAATATTTGGTTATAAGTTTAGGTTCTTCGGACGCGAATCGTTTTGATGAGTTTATGTTGGGAATACGAGATCCCATTAATAAATATTAAATGATGTTCAAAGTTGAATTTGTTGAAAGAGAAAAAAGTGAAATAGAGAGTAAAAATATATTTGTCCAAAGTCCGATGGATAAATCAAGAATCATCAAATAAAATAAAAGAACCGATAATAATAAAAATAAACATGGTAATTATGTAATGTAACGAGAAAAATGCAATAACTTTATTATCTAATTTTATATAAATATTCTTTCTCTCTCTGTCTATTTAGAGTTTTATAATATTTTAATGTATATAAGTACGATCAAAATATGTTATCAATTAATTTCTTTTTAATATATGCGCGCCCCGGCATGCGTGTGTTAACATTCATGTACAAAAAAAAATTTGATTGACGTAATCTGAAATACGATTTGAAATATAATCAGATTGTTTGGTGAAATATGTACGATCCATAATTTTGAAATTTTAAGATAACTAGACAAATTTTGTTGTATTCTGATTACGGTGGCAGATATTTGGTTGCATGCGTTCTGAAAGTAATAAAATTTGATTTTAATATAATGATAATCTCTTAAACAAATTACAACACTTTTACACGGGGAAAAACTTGATTGCATAAATTGAAAATTTTAATTAGCTGTAAACGTTGTATGTAAAGTTTAACATAAAAACTTACTTTCATTTTTTAATCCAAGTTTAAGAACTTGTATTCAAAAAACTATTACATTAGAATATCGATGAAAAATCTTATAATGATGATGTTTTTATATTATTTTGTGGTTTTTTACTTACAAGAGATAGAACTCCGCGCGCCGCGTTTATCTCGGCGATGCTGCGTACTGTTCGCGAGTGAACGACTTTGATGAAGAGTTTGTGGTGATTATTTAAATATAATCAGAAATTCTGTTTACTTCTACCAACACTTTTTTAATTACACGGAAAAAATAATTTTGCTAAAAAAATTTAAAAGAAAGATCTAAAATTTTAGCTGAATACAGATTAGAAAAATAATTTTATTTTCTACCTATCAAAATAATTATGTAGAACACTCAAACTAATTGCTAGAATATCAAAATTTTTTGCAATATTACTCATTATTTTTAAGGTTCCAACAAAATTATTTTAATAATCCAACAAAATTTTCAGATCTGTATTTAGCAAAATTTTAGATCATTTAACAAAATCTGTGTATTTTTCCGTGTATATATGTCATGCCAATCCAACTATATTTTCTTTCTTTTAATCATAATAATTACACACGCATTAACCAAATTCTAATCGGTATACCTAAATGTTTTGATTGCGGAATATTCGTTTATAATAATTAGAAATTTTGTTTACTTCCACCAAAAATCGCTTAACTAAATCTATCTTATTAACACAATTATGATAATTTTTTCCATATATTGTCTACAAAAATCTATACATGGGATGTATCATTAGAGCACGCGATAATAAGTATCGACTTTTTTCTCAGAGAATTACTATGGAATTATTATAAAGAGCAAAATAAAATTCAGAATCATGCGAGAATGTTTGTAACGAGAACAAACGACCTGCCAATTGCAGACGGATTCATTTTTGAATAAAAAAAAGTTCTTCTCAAGGAATGAGAATCCTCCATAAGTGCTTTCATGTTTTAATAGTCTCCAAGTACGCGATTCCAAAAGACGGAAGCACATAAGCTCTTTTGTAACAACGGCTTTTAATTGCTTTCCCGAACGGGACGTACTAGCAATTTCCCAGGCTTCCACATCAAATACGTACCCCTCCCGTTTATCATGGTTATTACATGTTTTATTTATACTTACCTTCCTCTCTCTCATTTTTGTCTACATTTTTGCGTAGATTTTATTATTTTTGATATTTACGAAATATTTTGTGACATCAAAGCGAATTTTATTTATGTAAAGAGGCAATTACTCGATTATTTAAATTAGACTTATTCAATGACTACTATTATCAAAAGAGAACATCGCTGGATTTTAGATAACAATCGTGATATTCAGAAATACACAACCCGCGGCTGAAATCCACCGATAGCAATAGATAACAGTCATCACACAGTTAAATAAACCCAATTGTTGTTTGTTGCTATTGTTCCGCTGCAACGTATCGTGGATGTTTACCTAGGCGATTTGCAATTCCAAACGCTTCATTTTTGTATCTTTTAACGAAATCTCACTAAATGCGATTAAACACGATCGGTATTTGAGCACTGTCAATGGCACGTGTCAAATCGAAACGGGACGCCACATCGAAATAATTCTTACCTTCATCCGCGTGATGGGCGGCTTTCAATTTTACAACTTTTAATTAAAATCGTGCTCTCCGGTAAAGCTGGCAAAAGATCGGATCACAGACGATAGCGCAAATGTTTTTTCAATTTGGGATTTCGCCGTCAGGAGAAAACGTGCGTTCCCAAATATTTCTACTTGCCTGATCAGTGGATTTTAATCACGCTCGAGTTAAGCGAGTTAGTCGATCGTGATGGTTATTACTGGCCACGAGTAATATTTATACAAGCGACGTCACGTTCACTCGATGGAGCCCACTCGCGCACTCACGTTTTGCAAACGTGACGCACAAATTTTCGCGGGTCACGGTTCGCCGCAGCGTTACGTCTCGCGGTTACTAAAAGAAAAAAAAAAAAAATCCATCGCGATGGTAGAGATTTCTACGCGATAATTTAAAACTTTTCTCATCCCATTCTTCTATCTCGAATCGCCCCGCCATTCATGCTGGAAGAACGATTGAAAAGTTCACTCGAATGATAGTGGCGACGGGAAGGAGACACGATAAAAAGGCGGAAAGAGAGAGCGAGAGAGAGGAAGAAAAGAGCAGAGAAACGGTTTCGGAGAAGTTTCCGGGGCGAAATGGCCCGCGGAAGGAATATTGCTTGTTCTGCGGCTCGCGCAAAGTCCTGACTAAGGAGGCACACGTCGGTGGCAGAACCGTTTTCCCTCGATCGCAAATCCCGTTTTCCGGGGGATTTTGCGGCGTCCGAGACGCGCGGAAAAATCCGCGAGAACTTTCACGCGGTGATCAAGAATGCATTTTCACGTGTCGTCCGGCGACTCCGGCGAATATTTCTCCCGCTTGGAAAGTCAGTTTCCACCGGGCAAACAGCCGAGAATCAATGCATCGATTCCGCGTTTTTCTAATTTTTTTTGTCATATTTCTATAATCCTGCAAAACTCGACGTTTGACGAAATATATTCGTACAGATTGTATGAATATTTTAAAGATTGTATGAATGACTTACCAAGAGTTTTACAATTGCGATTTAAATCACTTCCGAACACTTACCTGAAACAAACAAATATACACATCAAAATTAATTGAAAACTTAATAACATATCACTCTTGTTATTATTTATCTTACGAACTTTATTTGTTATTAATTGTCCTGCGGAATATCGATAAAATTGTTTCTGTTTCATCTTCGAGAAAGAGAGATTTAGTTCAGTCGAAATATCAATTAACGATCCTGGTTATAATAATGATTTCAATTTGTGTGTGTTTATGCAAAATCATATTTCACCGTTTTCTCAAACTCCTGTATTTTCCATCTTTCTGTCGCTTTTGCGAAGAAAACAACACGGCGAGAAAATACGAAGCAGAACGCGTCACGCGGATTGGGATAATGAACATTTCGGTTCGGCAACATTTACCAGTTTCATGGAATTAAAACAATCGGTAAAAGCAGACGCGATTGCCAGTCGCGCACGAGCGAGCCACATCAAAGGCTATCGGAAAAAGCGATTACACAGAACGCTCGTTTTTTAATTTTCTTTTTTGGCGCATGTAACATTCGATACGAACCGCTCGTTGGATCTCGCATTTTCGTTTATCCCGCGTCGGTTCGATGAGCGTTACACGACGGAATTAAATACGATCCTTTTTTTTTCGGCATACGATGACGGACGATTAATATCGGAGTATCGCCGCGCGCGGCTACGGATTCGCGTCACGTCGCGGCGAATTAATAATAATTTTATTCATTTTGTCTCCAGGCGCAGAATCGTTGGTATGCAAATTAGGCTCGCAATTCCGTTCGTTACAAGTGCTGCGAGCGAGTGGGCATCGATTTTGAACTGTACGTGGCGAACATCATGAATGCGCGCCACATGCAACTATCCCGCACTTCGTTTCATCGCGTCCCATTCGCCACTGTAATTGATCGATCTTGATATTTATTCTCGCCGTAAGGCACATCGAGTCAGCAGTCATTAAGTTTAGTTGCAGTAATCCAGCTATCGTGGATGTAAAAATGCGTGGGCATTAAATCGACTTACTTTAATGATTGAAATAAAATATTCTTTGAAAATAATAACAGACATTTTTTTTCATTTCGTAATTTTGTTACAATGGATGCACGAGGGTTGTTAAACGAAATAATGGTAAAAGTTGTAATAATACTGAATATTTATATTTATTTATTAATATTTGATTTTGACGCGACATAAAAATTTTGTAATTATAGAAGAAGATACCGTCTGTACTAGAATAACTGAATTCTTTACATCTCAAGAGACACGGTTGTGTTTCAATGCTAGTGTATGCTAAATATACGGAAAGAATAATTTTACTAAAGTATCTGAAACTTTAGCTAGACAATTTGGCTAGATACAGATCTGAAAATAATTTTGTTTGGACTAGCACAATAATTATGTGGGATTAGCTAGAATGTTATCATTTTCTACAGCTTTGTTATCAACATTTAAGCATGTTACATAATTATTTAGATGGTCCAACAAATTATTTTCAGATCTGTATCTAGCTAAATTGTTAGATATTTTAGTAAAACCATTCTTTTCGTGTATTTTCACGGTTATAGTTTTTATAAACGACAATTTCCAACAGTTATAATTGGAGATGTTTTATATATATTTTTTTTATTTCTATTTTCATTAGAAAACTATTCTCTCAAATATACCGTTCTGTTTTAAAAGTTTATTGTAAATAGTAGCCTGTAAAATTAAATTATAATCTACGTGGAAAGAGTAAGAGCACATCGGTTAACTTTGATTAGAAGCTAGGAAACCGACGTTGACGCCGGCGAATGGCAAAAAGATCGCTCTTCCCCCGATTTCTCAATCCAATTTAAGATTCAATCTCGAAAGTTTTGGCGAGAAACAAACAGCTTTGGGAGGAAACGAGCTATGAGGCTACCGGGTGCTCTGTAAGTAATTAGCTCGTCTGTAAAGGGACTAATTACTTACAGATCCCACAAGTCGCAAAAGGAAAGTAAAAAGCATACAAATGCGGTGTAATTCCTTGAACAAACCAACGATTTGCCCAAAGAATTAATTCGACGAGTAAAAAACTTGACGAAGTTTAAAAGAATAAAGTTGGCCATCATGCTTCGCTTTTCTGCCCTTTTTATAACTAATTTAATCGCTTAACTTCCCATAATCTTGGTATTACAAATATCGAATTTCTAATTGAATCGCAAAACATGTAATCGAATCCGTTTTGAATAATAAGTATAGTCCCCATGGAATGAAGGTACCAAATAAACGTGAAATAAAAATGAACACACAATTACAGAGAAAAAAATTGACTGTATAAAACATTATAAATCTATCCGATAATAACTCTCGACGACATTCGTAAAATTTTACAAAGCAAGTAGCAAATCTGGTTACAACACTTGTCTTTCTGTTCGATGGATATCCCTGGATTTCGCAAGCGCCAGTCGATTATAATTAAATTTGCCCACGCTGCACCCAATTATCTTTTGTTTGCATTTCTCGCTGTTGACTAGGACGTCCAAGCCTCGTTTTTATAATTGTTTTAATTAGAAACATACCGAGTGCCGACTTCAGATCAGAAGCGAGACAATAAAAAGTTCTTTGATTCAGAAAGAAAGCATCAAAGACAAAAGGTTTTTTTGTTTCTTTCAATATAACGAATAAAAGATACGACTGTTTTGAACGAGCTTGTTTTTATAAGAAATTATGAGATGAAATCTGAACGAGAAAATCAATTCGTTTTTCTTTGCAACTGTTTTCTCTATTAACCCTTAATGGTTACACTTCGGTAAAGTATAAAGGTCACATGGGATCAAAATGATTCTAACAACTTTGAATGATTGTCGCGCCCAAACTATTAATTGTTTTAAATCCAAAAAAAATATTGAACATTCTTCAAATAGTGTAAAATGTAAATCAATTTCATGTTATGTTAAATTTTAATTCAAACATAGCAAAAAAATTATTAAATCAAAAGAAACGTAAAAAAATGAAACTTTTATACTTAAAAGAATCATAACTTTTAAAA
Source organism: Cephalotes varians (assembly GCA_037157785.1). Classification (NCBI taxonomy): domain Eukaryota; kingdom Metazoa; phylum Arthropoda; class Insecta; order Hymenoptera; family Formicidae; genus Cephalotes; species Cephalotes varians. The sequence goes on along the minus strand of JANQDE010000112.1, from coordinate 44,566 downwards.
TTTTTAATAATTAAATTTTTTTCAAAAAATTTGTAGGGTATACTCTTCAGATAGCATTTTAAGAAAAAAATCAGTGTCATAATGTACGTTCAAAATAAGTATTTACTTTGAGATATAAAGAGGATAATTTCAGAGAAAGAAAAATAAAACGAATTATCTATAGATGGCAACAGAAGTCCAATATTGAAATAATAATTTAGCCCAAACTTTCGTTGGGGTCACACAAACTTTATGTGACTGTTAAGGGTTAAATACTAATGACAGAGAAGTCCGTGAGCTGCTGAAAAATCGTCACTCGAAAAATGAGAGAAAATGTGTTATAATCCTTCATACATTTCTATTACGATTGCTTATTGCATTCGAAAGTACAAGAATACATTAATAATGTACAAGTTACAATAATGAAAGGATCGATGTCTGCATCACAAATTTTGGAGTATTTTCTACATTCACATTTTATGATAAGAGCGATGATTATAATAATACTATTGTTTTTACACTTTTTCTTTTACGTAGGAATTTCTTTTACGTAGGTCTTTCCTTCATTTCAAATCAATAAATATTCTCACCATTATATACATTTATTTTATTGCAAGATTATTGACGCAAATAAAAAATTGCACGTGTCGAATAAAACGTCCGGCTATATTTTTCGGCACTCAATTTTGATGGCTTGCCAAAATCGGTACTTTAGCAGCGAATTGAATTGTATCGCCGATGATTGGCTCGGTCAAGCGCAGTTTAACAAAAGTACGAACCTCTTGAATGTCCAATTACGTCAACGCACTCGTTACGAATGTCTCGTAAAAAGTGTGCTCACATGAATTTTGTGTAACTTCTACGAAATAACGAGGAATGACAGTATTTTATTCTCCATTAGTTTTTGTATATTTTTTCTGATTATACGTAATCATAAAGCAATAATATATTTGCTTAACGTTAAATTTCGAATTAACATTAGAATCCGTGCAATTTAGGACGTAAAACGCAACGAAAACAAACAATTGAAATTAAAATTATAATGATCTTAGTATGTAGTTAAATCAATCCATTCTTAAAAAAGGTATGTCATCGATACTTGCATATAAATTTTTTGTTATCGCTTTTCCGCGATGCAGATTGGTTCTCTCGCTGTGCTTACTACGTGAGCGGCTGTCATCAAATCTATTTTGACACTTGTGTGTATTGAGGGATTAATAGCGTAAAARCAAGTATAATAAAAAATAAAAAATAAAAAGCTAAGTATAAATTCGCAAGTTATATCGTAATTTTTATTTAGTATCAGATCTTATTCCAGCAAGAAGTCCCAAAGAACAATCGATTTTTAAAATACCATTTTATGATGTTTAATCGTACTGTTTAAATTATATTAATACTACGGTATCCTTTCCAACATGACTAACTGAGCACGTTTGTGCTAGCTTTCGCCATACGCGAATTTGCATTTGCGAACTTTCCTTTCTGCCGGATTCCGTATGTACAGAGGCCAGAATAACATCGGGGTAACGTTAATGGGATTATACTGGGTGTCGTATTTATTTGATACGCTTGCTCGCCCAGAACAAAGACCGCGACGGCAATTCCATGTGCCTCTTCGGCGAAGGGAGGAGGCGGAGATTTCGGAGCAAATATGTAATTCCGCCGAGACGCCAACTGTGCTTCGATCGACCGCGATTGCCGTGGACAAACATCCGCGCACGCGAGCGGGCGAGCAGAAGTAGTCAGATCTGCTTTCAAGTTTGCGCTCCGCACAAGGCGCCGCCGTTCGTCTCGATGTCGGGGAAATTGTCCGAGGCATTATTCAGTGTACACACATTGTCTAGCTGATGGAATTCACGAGAGGCGGTCTCTCAAGTCCACCGTTCTCAGGCATTTCTCGAGAACACTGGTGAATTCCTCGTAAAATACGCAATGCCGCTGCGTTATAGCGTCGGCTCTTCTGGAATGATAAGATTGTACTATAATACGCTCGATGTCAACCAAAAATTCGAAGTCAGATTAAGATAAAAGTGTCGAGAGATACTTTGTAGCGATTGTCAACTCTAACCTGAGATATCAAAGTAAATACTTTCCCGAGTAAAATTGTAAATTCATTGTTAATTTGTATTTAAAAGTTGATATTTGTTATAGTTGATATAGTTAGAAGTTGATATAGTTATTACGTTACATAAATTTTTTTATAGCCACGAAAAAAATTGGGGCTATAGAGAATTAACAAAATTCAGAAATAGTTAGACAAGCAATTTTTGTTGTGATATTTGCGTTAACTTCAGTACTACACGTCAAAGCTTCGCGAAATAGGGTATTATTATGATATTATTATGATAGGATGTGTCGCTATAAACCACAGGGGACAAACTTCGTGTCGTCCAATTTTCCGAGGACAAACAACGCCTGCTCGTCTTTATCACAAATATCATCACCTATGCCATTCTGTAAAATGCAAAACAATATGAGAGGGTAGAGCGCCGAAATTTCCATCGGGAAGTCGATCGATTTGAAGAAGGGAGAAACGGCGATTCGACGTCGTTATGTCGGCAAAGTTTGAGCATTTAGGTATGGGTACGTTGCAGGAATACGATCTTTAAGATCGCTTCCGAAATGCATTCCGCGAGCGCATTATTATCGCTAAGATCTGTCGAAAACAAAGCTCCTCATGAACGTCCTCGAACAAATGTCTTACATTGTGACGTAAGAAGTATTTACAACCTCCCACACAGCACACTTTATTCAAAGGACGTCCTAAAACGTTTTTAAAAGGATTATCCTGGGAACGGAACATCCTGTAGATGTCCCTTGAAGTTTTGCGCTTTATGGATTAAAGCGATCTTTAGACGATCAATACTGAACAATATTTGATAGTGCACAATATTTTTGATCGGCTGGAGACAACATTGAAGGTTTATGCAATATATCGTATCAATCAAAAGTTGTTTGAAATATATTGTGCAGCTTGTAAAATATTGAAAATTTGCTGTGGATACTATTTTGCAATAAAGTGCTAATTTATGACGATCAACATATAACACTCATTTTTAGCGTTAATAAACGACATTATCAAAATTAACATTTGATGAAATATGAATGATCACTTTTGATCATGTAATCTATCTTCTAAAAAACTAATCTTTTTTTCGCTCGTTATCACGTAGAACAATAGCCGTTTCATTTGAAGAAGTGTTATTCAATTTAGAAATTTACAGAATTTGTCTTCGCTAAGAATCACTACAGAATTTGTCTTCGCTTGTTCGGTAATCAGATGTCGATTCACACGTCAGAAAAAATTTCGTCGAATCGATATATGTCGTTAATGACAATTAGGTAAGGTCAAAGGCAAACGTTAAATTCATAACAAAAATTAATTCAATTATTGCATAATTTGAAAGTTATATCGAATTGTATAGAAGTGGCATCAATAATACTGCACATTAATTATGCTTCCACATTCTCTTTAAAAGTGCTAAGAGATTTACGAGTTGTCTTGACTCATTATTAATGCCAACGTTTCATGAACATTGCAATTCACTTCATCAGGGCGAGAAGCAACCTGATACAGTAAGTTACTCAAGTTACTGATAAAGTGAACTGCAATGTTCACGAAACGTTGGTATTAACAATGGATCAAGCCAAAACCGTAAACCTCTTAGCACTTTCAAATACTATACATTGTAATTTTGCAATGATATTGATCGTCTAGAAGCTGCGTAAGACGCAAGTCACTATGGCATGAAAAAATGTGGTACAGATATTTGCGAAAAATTTTGTTAATGAAGTAATTTGAAAAAAGCTTCTACCTATCGTTACGTCAAAAGGAACATTTATTTTTGCGTTATTATGAAAGTCATTATTCGAAGAAAGAATATTTCGCAAAGCAATTTGAACAGGCAAATAGTCTATTGAAAATTTAAATTCGTTCACGAATTTAAGTCGATAATCGATTAAATTATAAAGATGTAACAAACATCTTGATATACTTGGATGATCATGAAAAATAAAAAAAAAAAATGGAAAAAATGATTGAGGTAAATTTGCAAATCGATACAATATATTCTCACGACAAAACACCGGCTTTCTGAGATTGGCACAAACTCAGAAAATTTATTTATTTATCTAAAATTAATGATTCATGATTTAAATAGAAAAAAACTCGTGAATTGCAATTACGTTCTTACGTTTAAATAGACACAGAAAATGCTCAAACGGTGATGCCACGGATATTTGTCGATCCAACAGTATCAATCGCGCCTAAAAAATTCGTATAACGCGTTAAATTTGCACTCGCTTACGTTCCGCAGTTTTATATATTTACTTTCGCTCAGAGAAAACAATGAATTTCTGTTGACTTTATTTTATAGGTTACCAGCTAGTTCTACAGACTGCAGGATATCTTTTAAAAGCGAAAGAACTCTTTCAACTAAATTATCTTGTGCACTTTTACACGGTTAGAGAAAATTGCCATAAAAATAGTAGACGCCTTGACAATTTTCAGAGATATGCTATTTTTCAGAATATTTTTTGCGTAGTTTTTTAATGATTTTAATACAAATATAGTTACTACACTGTTTTTGCACTTCAAAGTACACGAACATTATTCTTTGCATGATTCTAAAGTAACTTAAGAAATTAAATGTGTACCAAATTATATTGGGAATGGAATAATTATTAAATGGAACAGCTTGATGATATGCGCGACAAGTGACGACATACGAGGAAAATGTATAACCGTCGAAAGGTCAACGATGCGTGAGGATACTTATGACGTAATCGCAGGGAATGTACGCGCGCGGGGAGGAGCGATTTTAGTGACCCAGTTTGCAAGTGCAACCGCTGTCGCCGTCGCTGCAGCATCCTTGGCTGGATGCGAACTTTTTGCCCGTGGCGGAGCAAGCGCGCGAGGGTGAAGGTCAAGGACGAAAAATACGTAAATCCCGGGACCGGACCGAGCATTTCCCGAAAGAGAAGAAGGAAGGAAAGAAGGAAGGAACCGAAAAACGGGATGAGAGGAGCGTGCCTTTTTAGGTCGAGAAAACAGCGGTTGAATCGTATCGAAGGACGATCATCGCCGGATGGCGCGCATACTGGCAAAGTATGCCGCTCCTTCGCCAAACGCGAAAAAAGTACAGCGGAAAATGATGAAATGATACTTCGGTAGAATTTATTTCACGCCGCATGCTTCGATGCAAAAGACATTACGCGAAGAACTTAACTGTATACATAGTCTGCAGTCGATCAATAAATGCTGAAGTTTGAATGTGTATAAAGTATGAAGTTGTGGATTCTCTTCTCTTTAGCATGAAATTACATTTGTGACAGAAATAATTTATAAAGATATTTTTTAAGAAATACTTTATACATACATTTAAAATGTTTTTCAAATTAAGTGTTTACAGTAATGTTATATTTCCGTTTTATAATTGTTTTTAATGAAGCTATTTTCTTTTTAGTACAAAACTTATAACTCTCGTTTCTTAATTTTGTTCTAATCTTTGTTTGATTGTACTAAAAAGTTTTTTTTTTCTTAATAAAGACAAAGACAAATATTGAAATAATTTCCATTCATGAATGTCATTATAAAAAGTGACATTTATAAATCATATGTATATATGTATATATATGATAAGTATATATGTATATATACATATATTTTTTAAACTTCAAATATTAAAATAAATTGTAGAGGAAAAAAAATAAAATCTGTGTGTGTGCTTAAAGATCAATCCAAAGATTCGTGACAAAAACACAAGCATGGCGATGCCGCACAACGTGCATGCACAATGCATATAAAAGCCATCCAATTAACGATACGATGGAATTATGTTTAATATCGCCTCAGAAGATAAGGCCGTTGCGCAATTTTCGCATCACCGGCGTGCTTTTCTGGCTTTCTAGGTTGGTCGAGGTTTTCACCTCGTGGCCAGATCACTATCGGACGCAAAATATCGCGACCTGCGGGCGAAAACGAACCGCATGCAACGGACTCCGCGGAGATCGCACAAAGGCAGCGGCAAAGAAATCGTTCTCTACCGTGAATACATGTACCTTTGGGAAAACAGCGTTTTTGCTTTTCGCCGATAATACCCGCATGTGATATCGACTTCCGCAAGTGCTTCTGAATACGTACGAGATGGCAAGTCGCCCATGATAACATAGCGATACATTTATTCTCTGACATTCACTCGCTTTTTACCGCCATTTATTATCTCTTCGCGTTGCTCTATTGATTGTCTGCTATTAAACACGAATAAGATTCGTCTATCTATTTCGTAGCACTAAGAAATTTTGAATGTAAAATCTGATATTGTATAGAAATCTTAACTCTTTTAAATACCTCTACTTGTAATTATTTACAAGTCTCATTATAATTAGTTTTGTAATTTAAAATTTTTTTGTAGACAGAGTTTTAGTTGTGAATTTTTTACATGGATTCAAGAAAATATATCCAAATATCAGCTTATAAAAAATCAAAATACAAAGAGATGAAAGGATACAAAAGGATAAAAAGCAATTGGCAGTGTATCCAAAAAGTGAATCCCGATATCGAGCATATATGTCACGAGCACGAGAGTGCCATTTTTTTTCATGGGTTATCACTGATTTTTTTCTTTGATAGTTGGTCGCCGAAGCACAATGAACTGTCCAAACTGTCCTAGCTCCCCTGTTTTTTACGACCGACCGAAATGAGAAATTTATGCGTTTTACACCAAAACAGACAAGTCTCTGGTGACACTTTAAAAAAGCGAGATTCTCGTTTATCCGTGAAAATACAGCTACCGTGTGCGAAACGCGCGGATTGCAAGCTTCGTGAAATATATAAACATCATGACATAATAAATTCTTTTCACTTTTAAAAATGACTTGTAAAGACAAACCTAACATCATCATTATTTGTTTTCCATATTCTTGTTACATATATCATGTCTTGTTACATATTTCATATCGTGAGAGAATGTCATCGTAGAGACAGGCGTAATTTGACAGTTTGAAGTTTGTTGAGCAGTTAATAGCGTAAGTAATATTGTATAATTTTCTTCTTTATCTTCAAATAAAGAAAATCACACATTCGTTGAATAATCTCGTAAAAAATTAACATTAAAAAAATATTATTATTAAATATTATTATTATTATTATTATTATTATTATACACAAAAATTCTAATATGATTGTTCATTGGATAATATAACATTATTATTAAAACTCTAAAAAAAATCAAACATTAAAATTATAGAATAATTATAGAAAGATTCTGTGAGAAGGAAGATGAATAGGATGCTTCTGGAAGAAAGTTCAAAAATAAAAAATTCTAAGAAAGCGTGTTAAATGAAATCTCGAGAAGCAAATTTAAAAAATAGTATTCTAAATAATAAAATAGTTAAAAATAGGGAGTGTCATAAAGAATGAGTTAAAAATAGAAAAAATAACAAAGTTATATAAAAAATCCATGTCACAAAATAAAAAATATAATATTTATTTTAAATATTGCATAATGCGACAAAAAATTTTTGATTGTAGAAATTTATAACGTAATGTACAATTATTTTTTTAAATAAAATTATTTTAATAAAATCTACCATAAACCATGTGAAAACAAATGGCGCATGCATTCTAGTTTCATAAATTCTTTTGGCTTGTCATTTGCATAACGCGAGAGAATATCATAATGGAAAGGCTTTGCGAGTTACGGGCGGCTTCTGCTGTCGTTATGACAAATTTTGATAGGCATGACATTATATTCCTAACATACTTTAAGCTGATTTATTGCTGAATTATTTGTACCATTGAAAAATGTGACATACCATGCGATCGTTTTGTGAATTTTTGCACGGAATGCACTGGATTTATGTACGCGAAATATGCAGCTTCAAATCATTTCAATCGGCATCTCAGCGTGATATTTAATATGCGATAACTAACGTATCCAAAGGAATCAGCCATGGAACGCTATAATTTTCTTAACGAGCTGTGAATCTGTGATGTAACACATATCTCGCAAGGCCAGTTCCGAGTATAATTGACTCTTGACTTCATGTTAATTGCGTGCATTTTTCTCCGCTAGCTATCGCATACTCGTGGTAAACATAAAATTATTTGCAGAGAGCGAATCGACAAATCAGCATTAACTATCACGATCAATAAATGGAATGCGGCACGTCCGGTGACGGAGAGATAAATTATTTCCTGCGGGCTAATTAACTCTTAACCCGCATTGTTAATCTATGACACCGCTCATATCGTTCTTCTTTTATTTCTATTAAATGTTATTTATAAGCACACACTTATCTTGTATTAAGATATTATCTTTGATAGCATATTATTAATAATATGAATATATGAATATGAATATTAATAAACATGTCTTTATGTTCTCGAAAAAATAGATATTCAAAGAAGATGACATCAATGATCGCGAATTAATCCTTTCTGGTACTATAAATTATGTTTTTTACAACTACTCTGTCGGTATTAAAAAAAATTTTTCAAGAATTTGCTAAATAATTTGTTCAAGAACTAAACTTATAATATAAAATAATCTCTTTCTAAGAATTTTATGTTATTATAATTTAAAGCCGATTTAACTGAGATTTAATATAAACTCTACCATAGTCGTGCTACATTTATATAGTAACGCTAAGTTAAATCTCCAATTTGTTGTTCAGTTTATATGTAATATAGCATAGGAAGATAAGTAGTTCCTTATAATTAGTTCCTCGCTCACGCAAGGAAAACTAACATTACGCGTGAGCGAGAAACTAATTATAAGGAACTACTTATCTTCCTATGTATATTATATATACAGAGAGTATCTTAAAATAGTTTGATAAGGTTTCTATGTTACAAAATCATAAATAAGTAAATTTTGCGGTTCGAACCACAGATATACCGCAGTATGCTGTGGCTCGCTTATCCGAAATCGGAATAAATCACATTATTGTCGATAAAGTTTATTTTTAGCATTGGTGATGTCGTGCACAGGCAGGCAGGCAGGCAGGTACGCGCCGCTGCATCTCCCGATTCTGCCATCGATTGTATCGCGCGACGGAGCGCGCGCTCGCGTGCATTCACAATGCGACACGCACGGTCGGCGCGGATACCGGTTGCTGGAAAATATACTGCGATCGGACGAGCGGAACGGGCGCGGAAGGCACGAAAGAGGCGACTGCAGCGGGGTCGTGAAAACTGTCGATGCGGAACGACACTGCCAAGGCAAATAATTGCCTCGCGATCGACAGCGACGCGACGGGTCTCTCTCGACGGATACCTCTTCCCTCCCGAATTATTCCAGAAATTTGTAACGGAATTCCAAATTACGTGTTGCGAACGATAAACAATGGGCTTCATAATCTCGGTCGTGAAATATAAATTAGGCACATCGAGATGCACGCATTTACATGTACGTACTTATAAATATGTTAATTCGATGATTAATTTACTCCGGTAACCGAATAAGGCTCGCGCAGACGACCGCATCGCCGAATGCACTCACTTTGCATTCACAACGCTGCACACAAGGAATAATAATCGATTGCCAAACGATCGATCGCATATTATCAACGTACCTTGCTATACCGCATTACACGCGTCGTTTCGTCACACGTTAACACTGATAATGCGATCGAACGTTTTTTGCAGGATCTTCTTCCGATCCTGGACGCCAAACTACGAGCACGTGACACGGTAATCATCTTCTTATATGTTGTCACGCGTACATATCGCGACGACGGGGTGGTGGTTATCTCTCACCGCAATACGCTACACTCAGGATGCACATCCTTATCGCGTATGCTTCACTCGCGACTCTCGCGAGCGAGGTCTACGATCGTTATCGCAATAACTCACTTCGCGCCAGCTGCACAGAGAGGTAGCTAATCGGGTCACCCCTCGCCGCAATACGTTTGTCTTTTATGCGCTCGCACGTTGCACGACAAACCTACCGACGCGCAGAAGACATACGACAAGCATATCGGTCGCGTAGACGCACAGCGTAAGAACGTATCGTGAAAAGTGTCGAGGTAGTCTCGAGGCCGGAGGAGAGGACCCTTCCTTTCCACCGCGTCGGCCACGCCGCCGTTTTCTGACTCACGATTCTGACACGATAGCGTGACCGAAGAGGAAAGAAGAGGAGAGGAGGATGAGCCGTTCGTCCGATTACGAATGCAATGCGCGCGGAAGATACGACATTCGTCTTCATCGATGGTTCCCTTTCTCGAGTTCCCGCGACCGGTTATTGCATTTCCGGCTGAATACGTTTCGGTAATGTCGAGATTTTACAGCGGGAATTTAGTTTGATAAGCGAAAGAGGGAGGGAACGATATCAAAAATTTTGATAACGTATCGTAACAAGTAGGTGGCATATCTCTTTCATCATAGAATTCAAAAATTTCTTGCTTTCTGTGTGATCGGTATCCAAAAGATACTGCGTCTATCAAAAAGTCAAAGAATTTGTTACGAGTCAAAAATATCTTCAAAGCAACAGTAAGTAATTAGAAGAATTATTATTTTATATATATAATTATGATTTATATATTTATATATTATAATTTTTATTACATTAGAAAAGATAACAATCAAATTGTGCTAAAGAAATACCTATGACGCGGTAATAACATAATATAATATTTGAATGAAAATAATAAACTCCCACTATGAGTAACAAGATTAACAATAACACTCAATCTAGATAGACAACCGCTTAAACGCAACTTAGATTCGAGAATGGCTCGAGATTGATTTCGTCCTTGATTTCTCGCACGATTTTATTGTTGTATTTTTACTTTTGTGATATCGGAAGAAAATTGCGAGGGTTAACGATGGTCTCAATTAGAAGATCGATCCGACACGATGGCGGCACAAGATTGTGGACTTTCTACTCCATCTCCGTTATAGCGTAACGGTATCATGGTACTCTGCTGTACTGTCGGCCACTGTACCGGCCTTATATACATACATACGTATATCGATAGCGACAGGATGTCGGTAACCGCAAATGACGGCGACGACGACAGTGAGACGCGATTTCTAACGCGAGGCGCAAACGGTAAAGCACGTATAATATGGCATTCCGACACGTCTCCCGAGAACCGCCTAACGAAGGCACGTACCTGGTTGATTTCCCTCTACGGTTGCAGTATTGTTACTAATATATATATATATATATATAGAATGCTTCAGAACAGAGGTACTATTACCGAAAATAAGTTAATGGATATATTATTAATTAATCAAAGTAATTTTTCTTAAAAAGAGTCTCCAATGAAAAAATAGTATTAGCTGTGTACTGTAATGCGGAATTATTTCAGATAATTATATATGAAAATTATAATTGTATGTAAGTACAACTTATTTCATCTTATAACTTATCATGATTTTCTTCATTACAACAATATATTTGTTTTAAAACTAATGATTTTAAACTTTTTTTCTCCCTTCCACTTCCTTTCAGATGTATTTAAATACAAATATCTAAAACTAATTTTTTCAAAAAAGAAAAAGATAAGAAAAATCGATATTTGGCAAGAATTCGCGCGTGCTTGTCATTTTCCATAAATCATAAACATGTTTCGTGAAAACTCGATAAAACGACATTTGGGATAATTCCGCAACGCGGCATTTTTTAGATTAACATTTTCGCGAGGAATTTATCTCGAAGGAATGTAGAATGATTTATCGATGACCTGCAAAAAATTACAGGCTACATTAAGTGAGTAAATTATGCTAAATCGTACAATATATATTCAGCTTTGTATATTCGTATCTTAATTCGTGCATTAATTATAATATATTCATATAAATTATTTTTATACGATTATCTCCTTTCACTATCTCAATTTAAATCTAACTTAATTACGCGTAAGTTATGTTTCAATAAAGAAATCTTTCTTTCATTTATTATGCTAAAATTTTATCACTGTTTCTATATTGTAAAATACTGCTCAGTTTCTCGTGACTGGAATTTTCTATCGCATCGTTGAAGAATGTGAAAATTTATGCCATTTACTCCGAGAATACGTGATTTCATCGAGTGAGTCATTAGCGGATATTCGGAATGTCAGTCTTCATTAATGATTCGATGTACTTTCGTTCTACTATCAAATTATGATACTATCGAATTTCGATTATTCAACCAATTCAATTTTAAGGTATAGTTTTACTAATTATTGTTGCATTAAATAACATTTAATTTTTATTGTCAAAATTTGAACTAAAATTTTTAACACTATATAGCTTCAAAATTTTAATTATATTTAAAGTCAATTTTAAATGTATTTAATAATACTAATTTAATAAATCACGCATAAACGGTTATATCATTAATCTAATTATATTTGAATTATGTTTGCCGTTTCTTGCTTGACACATCATGGACAGTGACACGGATTTGCGGGAGTACGGTGAATCAGTAAACGAGTGAGTCATCACAAGTTATTAGTAAGCTTGATAGAAATCGCTATTCGTCATAGTTCTTCCGATAAAATTCATAAGTATAGCTTCTGTAATAGATTGAAGTATTTGTATCTATAATTTTATATCTGACAAAATGTTTTAGCATTATTATTATCTTACTTAAACGTTAATCGTGGAAAGCAAAGAGTTTATTTTATAAGCAAAGAGTGCATCAGATTCATATTACTTAAGATTTAATTATTAAAATATCTTAAAATATCGTTGAAATAAATTATAAGAAAAAGAAAGAGACACTGCGTTTGATGGAACTCTTATTAGAAAAAAATCATAGAATTCGAAAAAATCATAGATAGAACACAAAAGTTGGGAAGTCGACAATACAGACGAAATGTAGTCCGAGAGGAACGCAACGAGATAGCGCTTGCTAGTTGGTCGACGCTTCGAAGCTTATTGTTCGCCACTGGAGTACCTCGCCTATCGCGATATTGCGCGTCCCAGAAGCGCTCCCGATCTCCGCATGTACTTGGTGACACAGTTCGGCACAATGGCGCGCGCATTAATCGCATAACTGGCGGCGTGGTTGCGCAACCGTCCTTCCCACATTGTTGCCCGCGAATGCACGTAAGCACGCACGAACGCAAACACGCGCGCAAACGCACGCCTCCCGCATCGGGAGATGCGATCGCTCTGACATAACGCTCTGTCGTCTTGCCGATCTGCGTCGCAACTTCGTTGCCGCGCGACGCTAATAATTTACGTTCGCGCGCGAGAATTATGACGTTTCGTCGGCCTCATTACGTAAATTTGCGACGTCACGCGATTGATACGTCGTTGCAATACTGTCATTGTGTCTCGCGGCAATTCCGCACCGCAAAATCCATCACAAGAGGATTTCTATCCGTCAAAGAGAAATGGAGTAGCAGCTCAATCTACACACTTGTTTATTTACTTATATTACTTATATTATCTACACGCATTTATTATATAGATATATTCATTATAATCACAATTATTGATATACACACAAATAAGATTTAAAAAGTTGCTGATAACACGATAAATTATTAATGTACCAAGAAATATGTTCATCGATTACAAACATAAACTATAGTTTACTTCAAAATTCTTCAAAACATTAGTGAGCTTACGAAATAATTTCATTGATATTTCTATTATTTTATCTCAACTCTGTTTTTATATAAAGCACTTTGGCGCCAACGTTGTTTTTCATCCATCGATTTGCCCATCAAACTACTATCCATCGCTGCTTAGCAATCGCATCTTCAACAACGACGATATGCGCCCGAGAGATTCATCATCTCCGGGTAAACTTTCACTGACACTCACGTTTCGTTTGAGCGGAGCTTCGCTACGTTCCCGAAACCACCGCAAGATTGACAAATTTGGACTTAGAGTTTACCGAGTCGATTAATTCGCTAACATACCGAGTCGCCGTCAGAGCAACTAACAACAGATATTATTCAACAGCTGGTAACTGGATCATCGAGCATTCGCCAAATCTCCGCGACTGTCATGTCCCACGAGTTTCAAGACCGGCGAAGGATACGTACACAGTACCTATAGAATAAACAGGATAGGCCCGCCAACTGTCGCTTCCAACGGACACCGAAAACGTCGCAAACTTGCCTAATGAACGTACAAGGTTCGTCGACCAAGAGACTCGCGAAGTGTTGGTCTAATACGCGCTTTCGGGTGGAATCCGTCGCCAGATTTCGCCAACTTGGCTTCGGTCTCTCGGCAGTGTCCTCAAAAGGATCTTTTGAGTACCGCAACAAACTCGTCTAACGCGATTCCGCGCTCGCCTGGACGTGCTGTAATTTCTCGAATCGCGTGCTGAGAAAGCGTGTACTACCACTGGATATTAGAAACTTTGCGTGACAGGTTACTTTGGATGCGGTAAACGTTGATTGCGACGAACGGCGCGTGAACATAACATTCAAATGGTGAGATACGACGTGTTAAAAAGAAAAGTTCGTACAGTTACTCCGCGATAACAGAATCATCTTACCGTGTCTTATCAATTTGGAATTAAGTGATAAAAACAGAAGGTTCGTGCCTGCAAACAGTTACAGAAGGATCTTTGACATAGGAAATGAGATTTCTTCGGGGTAAAGTTTTCATTTCGCGCGTGTTAAAAGAATAACAGATGATGTCTGTGATCATCTTCAAATTCTTGTATATTGTCCTGTAGATATCGACGAAGAAGTATCTAAAAAGAATATTTCTTTAAGAAATATTTAATAAAAATATTTAAAAAGATATTTCTCAGTTTCGTTAGTAAACGTGAGAAATTAATATTTAATGTAATTTTTATTAAAACTTTTGGATAAAAACTGCTTCGTTCACATTCCGGAAAATATCAGTGAAAAGTTTGTTTAATGATAACAGCAAAAAGGAGATAAGAGTGAAAATACCTACGGACAGAAAAACCAGTAGAACCTACACACTGACCTCAAATTACGGAAGGGAAGTCGAGCCTGAGTTCATTTCACGTGTCTTCAAGATAAGATCAAGGTGAATCGAATGGTCGACGTAAAAAATGATTCGGATGTCGTAACGATTCGATCACGACCTCCCTCGAAAAATCATTAATCACGTTTCTTTGAGCGGCCTCAAAGAGCCAGATTATAACGCTCCAATTTCATCGCGGGGCGCGACAGCGGGATGCTTTTGATTAATTCGCAATGTCCACACTTCGCGACGAAAGGGTAGCCATTAATAACGTCGACCACTTGTTTTCGCTCGAAGCTTTTGCGGCGTATGTGGGCGCAATTGCGTCGCGTCTATATGTGCGTGTGTACGTGTTCCTGGAAAAAGGATGGTGGACTTCCGGATTAGCCGCACGCCTCGTCGGAAGATTTAATTGCAAGCTTTCCGCGAAACTGACAGGTCTCTCCTCCAAGAGAAGAGGCGCAAAAAGAACACGTCGAAATAATATAATAGAATACCAGCGAAGATCAACGAAGTCTCGGTGGGGTTAAAAGACGGGTGATGCGGGAAGACATTATGATAGGCGGAAAGATAAATGAACTAATTTTTGTTCTCACGGAGCTTAATAACACGGAGAAACTCGAGAGAGAAAGAAAGATATATATATATATATATATATAGAAAGTAGAGAATTAATAAATGACAAATCTAAAATTTGGAAAGAAATTCGAATATACTCTGCATATAATTGCCATCATATTGCACGATTGTTAATTATCAATATTGTATTGTGCTTTATTTGTTCCTGCGTATTAATCCCCTAATTTTGTATATTAAATCATACAAATCGATAATTGATTAATAATCGTTCCTCATTAGCATTCTCTTATTAATGTATCTATAATTCAAATAATAATTTACTTTAATAAATTAGTTTATATGTATAATCATTGATCCCTTAACTTTTTGATGCGATCTTGAACATCACAATTTTGTACACTCTCGTAACCTTTTTATCAGAAATATAACTTTATAGAATTTTAAGTATACTTTAATTTATCAAGATCTAATATTCAATTTGTTTTGCGTTTGACACGTTATGTTGTAACAAATACTACAGAATTAAAAATATTCCTTAAATTTTATTATGTATAATGTTTAGGCAAAAAATATAATCATATAATTATAATTATATTTATTTATGTAAGTAGTAAGTAAAAAAAAGATTTATAGAAAAGTTCTTTTAAACAAAATTTTCAAGATAAACATAAAATAAACATAAAGTTATAATGATTGATATACAAGTATAAAATAAATTGAAGTTCCCTATTGTCCCATCAAAATTTTGGCGATAGTAAGGGATGAGATAGAAGCGGAGAGTAATGTCGAGGAGAGAGAGAGAGAGAGAGAGAGAGAGAGAGAGAGGGGGGGGGGGATTGCGGAGCAGCTTTTGGATTCGTACAAGTTTAATTGGTTTCCGAATCCATTTTGCCTCGTTTTTAACTCCGTGATGACACGTTTCATTTTACTTTTGAATCCTGCCCGTCCTTATCTCGGTTCTGTCTTCGGTTGTTATCGAGTTTTACGATCGACTTCGCTGCGGGCGACGGACGTCGAATCCGTCCGTGCAACTTTTGCGAAAAGTGCCTAGCGCATCACGCGAAATTAATGCAGAAAATTTCCCCACGACAGCGCGAGTTTGAACTGGAAAATTTTCAATCCCGCAGCTTTCGCCGTGGAAGAATCTGCATTTCCTCACGATACGCTCTTCGATCTTTCATCGATATCATTTCTAGGCTGTAACCATGAGAACGTCGCTTTTCTACTCTCACATTTCCGACATAACTTCCGTCTGGTTAATGAAATATCCGGACTACTCAACGTCATGATGAACCCGCCAGCTCTGACTCCGTTAGTAAGAAGATTTACGCACGTTATAAAAGCTACGTTATAGAAAAGCTTCTTCACGCAAATATATCACTTAAAAAAATATATATTTCGCTAACTTTATGCTGTACTTGTATACCAATCATTATATAATTTTGTATTTTCAAAGATTTATATATATATATATATATATATATATATATATATATATATATGCGTTATATTTATTTATTTCTATATATAGAACATTTCTCAAAATAATTTACGTCGATATTCATAGTTCGTTGTTATTTTAAGATCGTCTTAAGAATGTCTTAATCCTTTTAAGCAATTTTCCTTACATACAAGTTTCTTGAAACTTGATATACGGAAGGCTTTAAGATCACTGCTTACGCAATCAGATTTTGAAAATTTTCAAAATCCTCCCAACAGTTAAGAAAATTAATAATTTTGTAATTTTTTGAAATTTTACAATTTTTGTAATTAAAATAAAATTTAAATAAAGTTAAAATAAAATTTTTGTATTTTTTTATTCAGACTTAAAATTAGTGATTAATCATGAACCATCGAATATAATTTTCGTGGAAATTCGAGTATATTTTGTATTTGGGCTTACCATTTTGAATTAATAATTTAATAATTTTTGGCTTTAGATTCGAAATCAGCGATCCTAAAAATTTTCGGATACGAAATTTTAATGTCTTATAAACAAAATTTTTTGCTATAATAAATATGTATTACACAAATCAAAAATTTGTCAGACTTTGAGTCTCCATCTTTAGTAAACTATTGTGAAATTTAAAATTTTTATTTCAAATTTAGATTCAGTTATTCAAAATACTTCTAGGTATAAAGTCACAAAGAAATCGGAGTGTAAGAAATATTTTTTTTAATTTTCAAAAAGGTGTGACATATGTCACACTGCTTCTAAGGATTAAGATGCTAATATGGTTCTGTGATTAGCTCATGATATCTTAAGATTTAAGGTATATAGTCTTAAATATAACAACGGCCAATAAGAATAAATAAGAAATAATGTCTATGCTTCATTACTTTTCGTTTTTCCAAATTCTCTTTTTCGCGGATGACAAGTGGAATCTATATCCATATAATATAAGTGAAATCTTCACCTTGTCCGCAACGATCGCAAAGGGAAAAAAAGGGAATATCGCGCTGACTTGATGCCGTTTGATATCGGTGATACGCGAGAACTTGTCGGACTGCGAAAACGAACGCCGCTAAACGACGCCGGTACCGGTCAAGCGCGATCGAGGAATTCTCTACTCTCTCTCTTTCTCTCTTTCTCTTTCAACGACGGCGTCTGGCGGCGTCGCGACGACGTCGGGACGGCTGAGCCAGCGTTATCATGCCGCCACTGGAAGACTTATTGGTCTGTGGATCCAACGAGTCCACAAACGTTCGCCGGTTACAAGTCATTTCTGCACAGACACTTCCGGCCACCAGCTCGTTAACCGTCGACCACCAGCAATCAGACCGCGGAAAACGATCGTTTCAGCGAAACTCGCGAAAAATCGCGACAGATCGCATCCTTTGACCGATCACGATTAAGTGTTTTGATATCAACGTCAATTTTCTTTCTACGATCGTGGATTATCACTGTGTGTGTGTGTGTGTGTGTGTGGGGAGGGGGGGGGCACAAGATTGATAGACTGCCAGAAATCTTTTTTTTCTGTAACTTTCTCTCGTATTTTTTACTCTTTTGTATTTTAACTCTCCATCAGCTAGATTTTATAATTCTTTTAATGAGTCGTTATCGTTAATGTCATTGTGCAGGTATAAAATATGATAAAAAAGATGCGCAACGAACTGATCTAACGAACTATTATTAAAAATTATAGTATTTAGCTTCAGGAGTTTTTTTTTTTATGCAGATTAATAACTATAATTTTCAATGTAAGTCGACGTATCTTCAAATTGATATACTTCATGTAGAATTAAGAGAGTAATTTTCAACAAACAGTATTGATTAATCGTAATATATATGCGTGTGTGAAATTGATTGACAGTATTCATAACTCGTAATTCTTGGAAAACATATGACTATATCGCGTTTCATTCATAAAGTTAACTGTCGTTTTTAATTGATACATTACTATTATTTTTGCGTATTTGGTTATGCGAGCGCTTTATATGGAAAATTCAAAATAGAAAAAATTGGAATATACGAATGCTTTATTTCCATAAAGCAATATAAACAGAAAGAAACCTTCTTTTTTCCTTCTTTCTTGTTTAAATCATTTAATTCCAAGAAATGTTTATCGTTTAAATTTCTACGAATTATACGCATATCTCGCAATGCCACGTTTCCTAGACAACGACTCTCCGGAGATCGTGCCGCAACAAACGATACATTATACAGAATAGTCCAGAATTGGGTCGTGGACTGTAAATTAAACAAACTGTGCAAATGCACCCGTTATGCGGTAGCAAGCGCATATTTCGCAGAAATCGCATGCAGATGGCATGGTTCAAAGACTCATATCATAGCATTGTAAGTGCTATGGCAATAGATTTATTTTAGTTACAACGGAGATGATCTACCACAAAGAAAATTGAACAAATTTTAATCTACTGTTGATCTAACTATCGAAAAGTGCACCAACTTTATTGTAAAAAACTACTTTTGTCACTAAATGTATTTTAATAGCGTAATACGCATTGAGATAATAAGATGTCAAAATTATAGAAAAATAGTTGAGGAGAATAAACATATAGATACTGTTCCTCTTATTACATTATTAACATGTATAGATAAATATCGAACAAATCAATTACGAAAATCACTTTATTATTTGATTAAATCTTCTCAATGATCTTACAAAACTCTTGAAAAACAGAATAATTCACTTTTAAAAAAAGTCACTCGAAGTTTATTATTGTCGTCTTTCCACGATGTCAATTCTCTCGCTGCGTTTACCTCATGAGCGGCTGTTATCGCATATTTTGACAGTTATATATCGAGGAGTTAATAGAATAATAGTAACAGTGGTGTAATATTAATTGTATGCATTTAAGTATTCGAACATTTAAGCAGATATAGTAAAAAGCAAAAAAGTTAAATAGCGCGCGTCTCTGATGTCTAGTACAGGAAAAAAGACACAAATAACTTCTTTTCTCCACTATCGCCGAGTTTCGCAAATTAGAAGTAGGAAATATTCACCGTTTTTTGGAAACATGCGCAGGTAACTCTGTCGAAAAAAGTGTGACAAGAAAATTCGTTAGAACGCAGGAAGTCCTGTGAACAATGCAACATTTCACGTCTGTGAGAGAGAAAAGGACAGGTAAAAAGAAAAAAGAAAAATTCGAGGGACTTTTCTAGGAAGCTCGGAAACTCCTGGAAAATTCCCGGTTAGTACAGCCAAATAATATGAGATCGTCTCGCACCAGGAAATCCATTATTCTTCAATGCAAAAGCTGCCGCATCCCTGAAAATTGTCCAACGCAAAAGCGTTCTTAATCCTCGCTTCACATGCTTCCGGCTTCCGATGAGCATCGTCGCGCATTGCGGAAGTGCAAAATTTGTGAAGAGCCCATTGAAACGTTAAATATTCATGAAGTTAAGAGATTATCCATATCATTGTTCCACAAGTTTTCGCAGCAATATCACAATTTATGATAAAATAATATTTATTTGCAAAACAGAAAAAATCTTCAGAAAGCAATTTCTTATTTTATGATACATAAAAAAGAATAAACTAGAATAGAATAGAGTGTATTGCGAATAAAATACTGTACAAAACTAGAAAAGTATATAGAAATTAAAAAAAAGAAAATATAAGAAAGTAAAGAATAATAAACACAAAGAAATAAATATTTTGAAAAAAATAGAAATAGAAAGAATAGAGATTTAAAAGAAGAAATAGAAAAAATAAAATAAAAAATAGAATCTTAAAAAAAAATATAAATTTTGAAAAAAATTAGGTTAATTTAGTTAATTCTATTAATTCCTCAATACAGTAAAGTAAAACTAACTTTGATGATAAAATTGACGATAAGAATTGCTCTATATAATTAAATTAAATAAAATCTAAATCTAAATCTAAATGTAATCTAAAATTACATATTCACCAGATTTAAAAAACAAAATATGTAAAGTTCAAAGAAATTAAAAAAATCTTCGAATGTTTAATGCGCGTTATTATTCACAATGATAATCATTTATTTTCGTATAAAAAAAAAAAAAACACTTCGTGAAACCTTCGCACTCGTACAGTCGGTAATTCCAGTTGAATGCGAAATTGTCGAGCAAATTTTTCATGACATCCCTCTCACACCTAGCACACTATTGTTCACGAGAGTACGATGGGTTTCCTAGTTCTGGACCGGACATCTCCGGCTAGAATGTCCGACGGGACAAGAGTCACAGAAGAAATTAAATTTGCCTCGTCACACGAGGGTGCGACACAATGAGCCGGATGAAGGAGTTCTATGTTGACCATCAAAAGGTACCGAGCAAAGCGCTCGTGATAAGTCGCAACACGTCGCGGTACTCAGGACGCGTCACAAAATAAAAATAATATGGTAATTCTAAAGAGTAGCGACGGAGTCTTTCTCTTCTCTTTGAAACTCAGGAAGTCTGGCAGACAAAAAATTACGCGAGTTCATTTACGATAGTACGTTTTAAACATATGGCATCACGATGAAAACAAATCGGCAGTTATTTATTGCGGAATTTATCGAGTACTTCTTTCATTTTTCAATCAAGCTTATTTTTTGTTATTTAGAATTAATGTTGAGTTGATTAGCTATATTAAATTTCATAATAAATTTTTTGATTTTTAAGTACGAAAAGGTAAACAGTATCGCAACGACGAGAATTCGACAGTATTTGGCGAGGATGCAGTGGGACGCATTCGGATCGATGCAGAGAGAATGCCGCATCACGTAAGCGAGATTGGTCGGATCCAGTAGCTCGTTCGTGACCCGGGCCAGCTGCGACCTTGGCCCGTATTTCCGAGATGCAGCTGCGCGCGTGGCGCTACATGACACCCGAATGTGTGTGTCCACCCGCCACATGCATACTTGATTGCGGATTATATTGCGCTGGAAAATGATATCGCACCAATTGTTGTATTATTTGCATCTACAAAACTATAATTAATGAAAGATTTCAAAGATCAAGCGAATTTTTGAGTAAATCTAAAAAAAAACAGAGCGAATCCTTTAAATTGCGAGGATTATGATCATTTCTGGGAATGTGTCATCACAAATAAATTCTGGCCATAAATTCGATAACTGCGTTAAAACTTTTACGTATTTATGATGTATATATAAAACTAGGATTCAGAGTGAGATGTTTTCGGATCACGCTCGAATAATTAAAAACGCGCATTTGCGAACGTGTCTCGAGCATCGCGACACAAAAGCACCGCGCAACAAGAATGCATTTGCATTTTGCGGCGCATTCGGCGTAGTATCGACGAGACGTGTCCGACGAACCATGCGAATGAAAAAGCGAACGAGAAATTTACTCGGGGAAAACTTTTCGAACCGCAACGCGTACACGTCAAACGAAGCCGCGGAAAACAAAGATGAGTTCGCCAATCAACGCCCGGAATCCAATCAAACGAGATCAAAATTACAGTCCGTCGAGTACGAGCAACCTTTGTTTCTTTTGTGTTATTTTCCTCTTCGATGTACGCGCACGTGAATTGTTTTTCCGCGAACGGACGTCTCGCGACGTCTCGCGCAAAATTCGCTGCCTCAAGATAACGGGGATGGTCAGAGAGAAAGATTTTTTATTACGATGGGACGTTGATTAAGTTTAATTAACGAGCGAATTCAGAATGCATCGTTATGTCGCAATTTTTAATCAATGACCAGTCATACAATCAAATATATAAAAATAAAATATATATACACATACATATATATATATATATATATATATA
>JANQDE010000112.1:0-21671 GCA_037157785.1 Cephalotes varians | reverse complement strand
ATATATTCCATTTTTAAACACACACACACACATTCTATTTTTATATATTTATATTTTGTTATATAAACATCACCAGACTTGGTCTTTCAGACTTGTTAAATAAACGTTATATAAACGTTAAATAAACTGACAGCAATGCTTTGATCTTTAATAATCATTGCGCACCGAGCGTCATCACCAGATCATTAATTAGTAAATGAAAGTAAGAGAAGAAACGCTGAATAGGATTCGAATAGTGTATTCGGAGAATAACGCTAGCGCAGAATCTACACATTCATGGTAATGTTTAACTGCAAAAATGACTTCCAGCAATCTGGCGTAAATAGTTAAAAGTACAATTTGTTCCTCGCGCGTTATTTTTAAATCTTTCTCGATCAAAGTCAAATTTTCTATGTCCTATTCATTCTCGTTAATGAGATTCTTCGAGCAACAAATGAAAGATTAGATTAGATTGGTTTTATTATGTGTGTCATAGAAATAAAATTTCCTCGAAACATTTCAAGAAATATATATCTATAGTTCAAATTTTAATCTATCATGTTATATTCTCTTCCACAAAATTAAAGAACTATTTTAAATCAATTGTAAAAATATAAAAGAACGAATATACAACTTTTTAAAATAACGTAATAAAATATTTTATTTATTATTTATATGTATAAAACTTTTAAACAGAAAATCCTGCCATCACCTGCCAAAATCTTTTAAGAAAAATTTTCTGATGCAATTTTGGAATTTAACTTATCATCATTTTCTATGATTTCTTTATCTTTAACATTATATATTTTCATAATTAATACAAATTTTGTAAAAGCGAAGTCTATTTAAAATTTTATTATACGATATATGTCATTTCTTCATCTATTTGCTAATTCATCCCTAATGTCTGATATGCGAAAAAATTTTTAATTACGATTGCTAATTATTCAAAGATTATTGGTACTTGAATATTCTTATAAAGAAAATCGTTTGCATATATCAAGAATTTGATTTTAAAAAACGTTTTCTGATAAAGATATAATTTCACCGCTTTTTTTAAAAATAGGATCTAATTTTACAGCTTTTGTCATCTTGCTCGTATTAAAATTGAATAAATAAATCTTGTATAGTAAATCTCTACAATTATTTATTAATTAAAACTATCGTAAAAACTACCATTAAAGCAAAGCGATATAAAAAGATAAATTGAATAAATATAAGCGTAAAGAATTTAAGATGTGCGTGAAAGAAATGACTAAGATTCATCAGAATGCAATGAATTTCGAGAGATAATTCGATATCGGTCTTCGTTTCCAATCTTCTATTCCGCTCGCGCGATGTTCAGTGACGACCTTAACCCGGACAGTCCCGGGTACACGGCGATGTTGGAGCCTCGTGCGCGCAGTAGTATTCGAGAGGGGTTAACAACGAACGGACAGGTCAATAGGAGGAGTCGAACTGGTGTGAGTAAGCCTCCAGCAGAAGTACATAATGTGTCCGGACCAATCCCACCTCCATGGCACAGTCGGGCCAATTCGATAAGCCCTTAATCCATCGGCAATTAGCTCGTGCGCACCGGCCCTACCGCAAGCTCTTTACCCTCCACCGATTCGCGTTGCCCGTTGGAAACAGTTCGTTCGGTACAGTTTATCCGTTTCACTTGGTTTATTTTTGAAATTAGCACTACGTTTTGTACGATCAACGGATCAGTTCGATAAATCGTCGATGAGAACGCGAGACAAATGTCCTTCTTCAATGACGCATTTACGTTTTTGAGTTTGCCGACTCGCGTTATTATTATCAAAAAAGCAACGTATAAAACGAACCGCTCGTGTAACGCGCAACGCGACATTAAATGAAATCACGTACGAACAAACGGATTGTGGGAAAGGGCGAGCTTGGTGCATCCCGAAAGTATCGGACGTGACCGGCGAACGAGCCCTGTTTTATGTTCGCGAGAAAGGAACGCTGGCGGATACGCTGCACCGCAATCTTCGTAAAAGGATTGCTAGATGCTGACCAGAAGCGGCCGATTCACGTGGAATCTCATAAAAAATAGTACATAAGAGAGGAGAGAGAAAAAGAGACTCACCGTGACACATCCTCCTGGGAAACTGCCCGCGGTGTCCCGGTGCCATGCAAAGCCAGAGAGGACGCGTGGCGTGATTCCTGCGAGTACGGTAGAGCCGCGGTGTTGTTTTCCATCGCGGACACGGAACCATTCTGTTTTCCTATCAAACAAAAAATTAGAGATATCGTCCGTTAGTATACATGCGTGAGAAATCATCAATAGTCCGCCGATGTTTGTTATTATATTTCTGATTCTATTTCATTGTATCTAACAGATGGCAAATTGGTCCGATAGTAAACACTCGTGTCATACATGCTCGTCTCTATTTTCACGCGATAGATAGAATTTAATGGATAAATATAGAGAATAATTTTATTTATTAATTATTAATAATCAGTTTGGGATCATTTCTCTAAGAGGACAAATAAATATAAAGAAGAAGGAAAGTAAAGCATAATCGCAGATTATAGTATTGACAAATTAGTGAAAAAAATAATAATTTTCTTGATATAAATACAATATCAAATTAATTTTAAAAAATTCTTATTAATTTTAAATATGCTTTAACGCTCAACTACGGTTAATTATTACGGTTTAGATAATATAGAGCTCGAAATTCGAAAATGAGAACTCTTGATTATACATACGTGTGTGTGTGTGTTTTTATATAATTATTACATAACAATAAACTATAATGGGTGTTTTCCGTTTAGTGACACAAGTCGATATCGTTCTATCCTTTTTGGCATACATAACAAAGACAGAACGATATTATTATTGTTATTTATTATTGTTATTACGCACTGCAATTTTATTTATTTTCCTGCGAGTATTGCATTAAAAAGTATAGATGGTACATCGAAATAAAAAATAGCGATGTCAATCTAAAGTGGACTTGTTTATTCGCGTCGAGGTGGCTTCTCCGAGAAACTCCCGGCTGCGCTTGGAGATTAAAGCAAATATTCGGATAATCCCGCGGGGCACCGATATGCCGCAGCATTAAAGGGGCAATTTGAATTCAGTCGGCATGAAACCGCCGCCGTCGAGCTTTTTCCCGCTCACATCCAGATTGAGCGAACTTATAGCGCTTTACTGCGCTGTTTTTTCCCGTTTGTAGAAAAATAAATACAGAAATACGGAAATATTGCTGTGGCATAAAGATACAGTCACGAGGCGCACAGCTCGACGTATCTCTAATACTCCGAAAAGCGGTCTTTCACCTTTCATATAACGATAAAGAAAAAAGCTACCGTTTCACAATAATAATCGATTTTTCAATATATGTATATTCGCCAATTTTACGCACAAATATTTAAAGTAACTTTGTTAATTCACAAGAAAAATCGAGAGGACCGCTTCTTGACATTTCTCCGCAGCATGGAATTTTAACATCGCACTTTCAAGATTTCCCCGATCGAATGTTTTCGACGTGCGGTGCGCCGCATTCGTAACACACGCGATAAACGGGAAAGACCATTCGTGTGCACTTAGGGGTGAGTTTTACGAGCTCCGTTTTACGAGACTGATGAATAAGTTACGGCTCGATCGTCAGTAAAAGTCCGGATGACGGGGAAGACCAGCGGATCAAAAATTCATTTCCGCATCTCTCGATGCGCGGAAATCGCGAAGGTTCGTCTGCGTTTATTTCCAGCCAGTAGAAGAGGGGAGGTTATGAATTGATTTGAATTTCAACACGGCGCACAGACAGCTTTGAATAATTAATAGGATGCCGTAATTATTATTTCGATCGAGATCTCGTGATGGAAAAGTGGCGGCAAAAAATAGTTAGATGCGACGACGGAAGTGGAGTGATGTTTCTTGCGAAGGGTCAGTTATTAAAGCGCGCACGGTTGGAAATCTTCGGCCGTCCTCGTCGCGTAAATCATGAAACGATGAAATAAAATCACAGATTTCACGTTGCGATTTTATTTCATTTGATTGATAGTCAACGAGATTATCTTTGCATTTACACGTTACGCTGAGCGTACCGTTTCGAATGTATTGTCTAGTATTATTATAAAAGAAATCAATGAATTTAAAAATATAAATATCTTGGGAAAGTATAAATTAGCGCTATATTTTATCTATAAGATCTATTTGATTCAAAATGTAATTAAATTTTAAATGAAACGTTAATTATGAAATCACTGTCTGTCACGAATTTTTTCGTGGTGTTCGATTTGTACGCAGAAAATTAAGGAAATTTGATGACTTACGTGGCTGAGGCGAGAGAGAATTGTCTGTCGCTATTGGAGGAGGAGGCGGGGGGATGATTCCACTTTCCGTCTTTGAAACCAGAAGTACGACACGATCTTGAGTCGCTTTCAGGGTCGCCACTGCCTCTTCGTGTGTCACATTCTCCAGATTTTTATCACCCTGCTGGAAGCAATGTGCTCTCTTTTGATATGCACTTAACATCGACTCGTCGATAATCAAAGACAATTATTTGAAACGTTGTCAAAGCGCCTGTTTCTTCGCAGATAAAAATCTAATATTGTGTCGTCAACAATGTACAGAATGAACCGTTGGAAACTGTCGTTTGCATTCGCGCATAAAATAGCAAAATATTAAACTGGATACAGAAGTAATATGAACGAAATACATGTTTACGATTATGTCTGGCATCCACATAATTCCCTGCACGTTTTATTCATTCCTCACGCGGATATTACTCTTTGGGAAATGTTTCACTTTTCCCTTCTGTTTATCAAGCAACCCTCTTCTCTTTTGTGACGAGACTGTTTCTGAGACACGAACTCGAGTCGTGCGGCGCACATAAACGATTCGATCATGATGTCAGGAGTCTTCGATAATTGATTTTCCCCATTCAATTTCCCCTGTCAACCGTGGTCTCCTCTCATCTTCCGTTCCCTCCCTTGTTCGCCCATCACGATTGTCTTCCTTAAGACACTAAGAGGCAATCGGTCGTGATTATTATCGAGTTGATGCGCATTGAAATACTGGCACAGAAACGCGATGCATCCGCTCGTGAATGCTCGCATCGCTTTAAATTAAACAATAAATAATAAATATAATATATCCTAATTTTTGTGATAGAATTTAATTTTCATCAACGCAGTATAACAAATTAAGAAATTAAAGTAAATCACACAATCATTAATAATTTTATTTTATTCTTAATTATTTTAAACAAGAGAGATATAAAATTTTTAATAGTTTAAATAACTCAATGTAATTGCCGCAAATTCAGCACCTCTCGTAAAGAAAATATATTAACAAATTTTATATCTATGCGATAATTAAAGACATAAGGTTGGAAGAATTTCATATTTTTAAACGGTAACCGGAGAGTGAGATCCTCACTCTCAAAGAATCGGCGCGGATAGGAAAAGTAGATTAGGGCGGTTTTCCAAGGTGCCGTCGAAGTAATTGATAGCTCTTTCGTCAGCGATATACAGCTTCAGTCGACCTTCGCTAGTCTACGATTTTTCGCTTCAGCGATTTCACCACTTTTAAGGCACCCATCTGGGAGTCGCGCCAAAAAACGATTAAAACCGACTTGATTTATGATTTTCGCTGCAGGGCGAAATGTAGAATGTACGCATACGATAGAAAGGCGCTTTCTCTTTCCCTCTTTATGGTATAAAAGTGCGTTGAAAAGTTTGTCTTTGCTATACCTTTTCAGGGTGATCGGTGAAGCTAATCGAAATTCGAGCGTCGATTTTTTCCGTTTTTAAATTAATTTCCGCATGATTTATTACAAATATATTTTTCCTTTAAAGTTATGAAATTTGAAATTATGTTACTACTCAATAAGAAAAAAACTTAAAAAAGAAATTTTTATATCAAAAGTTTAATTGAGTCCTAATTCACTCTCTTTCTCGAAAAAGAAAGAAAGAAACAAAAGCGTTTATTATCGTTGTAAGGTATATGCTTTGTAAGGAAGAAAGGAAAGGGAGAAAAAGAATCTTTAATTTTAAATTTAAAATTTTATAATTCTATGAAAGAAACGTGGCACATTTCTTTAGGGTTGTCAAAAACAATTACGATACTTTTAGCAGTTCCCATGGAACTCGTGTCACGAATTTCATTCACCGGATTATAAAATTGTAAAATTTATAACGGAGAAGGGACATAGAAAGAGCAAATCGAGACTCAATTAAATTTTCGGCATGGAAATTTACTCGCAATCAGTTGTTTACGACAGTGTCTCGGAACTTTCTTGCCGCTTACGTTTTATTCTATCGCGTGGCGAAGTAATTATCGATCGGTACGGTAATTAGTTTCGGCGCGCGTAAGCTCAAAGTTTTCGGGAGTAATTATAAAACTCGAAATGGCTCTCTCCCTTTCTCCAGACTTGTTCGATCGTAAATGCCACAATCGGTTTTTTCACGGCAATTTATATGCGTTCTCCGATCGCGAATTTATTTTCTACATCTACGAAGCGAAGAATGCTCTTTTATTTTTGTTTTGAACTGTAGTTTAAAATCGATAGAAAATTCATGATGAGAAGATATTCAGACTTTCGAAGCGGCAATCGAAAGTCCTATTTTTATATTTTTATATTCTCGATATTTTTTGCGGTCCTATAAAATCTGTCACGAGTTCCATTTTTCGTTACTATAAAATTTTAAAGATTATAAGAACGAGATCTCTTTTGCAAGATCGGCATTCGATTAAACTTTAAGCATTAACTTTAAGCATTAACATTTTCTTTGTTTACGACTCAGAGACCTTCGCAGTCTATGTTTATTCGTGTAATGCAGCAATATTTTATTCCATTTAACATACTATATCGATTCTTTGAATAGCAATTTAACAAATGATACATGTGTAACGTGCGTTATGAAATAATTTATTGAAATAATCTTATTTTCAAAATAATTATTATCGCAAGATCGCAATCAATTATACTTTCGAAAGTGCTATCTATCTGTTTCCTTATATTTATCTCACACTTCTCTTATTCTATACATTCATTCAGCTTCTGGAGAATAAGGAAAAATAGAAGAAAGGTATATCGCGAAAAGACAGTTTTGCAGTTGCTCTTAGAATGAAAAATGATCGTGACTTCATTTTTCTGAACGCACTGTACTTTTCAATTGTACAAAATTTTTCGATGTGTAGGCGAGCTTTGACAACGCTTGACCTCAAAACATTGAATGTTTTCCATTTGGTGACACAAGTATCGTTCAGTCTGTTACTTATTGAATATCAAGAAAGATGTTTGTATCGACTAAATGGACTTGTGTCACTAATGGAAAGCACTCATTTATTGTTACGTACAACTCAACGCGTGTCTTATGTTTCGTGAATCACATGATAGTAATGCAACCCACGAAAAATATGATATCTCTGCCGACTATTGTGCCGATATTGCGGCCAAACAAACACGACGCAAAAGACAAAAGTCGAAAGACCTAGTCTCTTAGTAGATTCTTAGTATGTGTGTTTACTTACCTGAGCGTTCCTGACGGCTACCAATTTATCACCGACGACGAGGCGACCGTCCACCTGGGCGGCCCCGCCGTCCATGATTTTGGTCACGTAGATTCCATTGTCACCTGGTATATGTTGATTGCCGATACCACCGGCGATACTGAAGCCAAGTCCCTTGTTACCCTTAATCAGCTCGATCTCCATCAATTGCGTATGTTTCCGTCGGCGTACGTACTGAAAATCGATGCGCAAACATGACGTTAATTGAGCATAGACAGGAAGGGGAAGAGCTTGAAAAGCATCGCGAATGGTCGATCAACAAGTAAATTCAACGAGTAAGTTCAAATTTTAAACGACGTCGCTTTTATCTGAGAAGCGTTTAAAAAAAGAAACTCCGTGCGCTCTTTCATTCCCGGTGTAACAATGAATCTCCACGTAATTAAATGCCCGCCCGAGCTGATCTGAAGAGATATATCCCCTTTCAAACTACTCTCGTTTACTTGGTGAGATTTATAAAGTGGATTTGTTCCCGTTCGACGCCATTCTCCTTAAAGGATCCGTTTATATATCCACTAAGGTAGTTAATTAAACTCTGCACGGAATAAGCGTAGGCAGATGTTTCGATTGCCGATTGATATATTTTATCATGACACAAACGTTTAAATATTACGTTTATAAACGTAAAATATTCATTAAAATCAAAATATGCGAAAAATATCTTTTCTCTCATTATTGGTTCTATGAAACATAAAACAGTTACATAAAATGAAAATAATTTAATAAAGAAAGAATTTATTTTTTAACAAATATGTATGAATCAAGCGTTATTATATGATCATCTCTTATATTAATTTAGTAAATGTAATAGAATATAACGATCTATAATATATTGGATAAAAATTCGCATTTGCACTAATTCACTTAATCTTGAATTAAATTTAATTGCGAGACATCCATAAATCGAAATTGCAAATCGGATTTGTTTACGACGACTGTACTCTTGTCCTAAAGATGCGTTTACGCGCAACGAGGGATGACTACGACTTTATGTCAGAATAATAATATCCAGAATAGTCTGGTCGTAAACTCTTTTATGTTTCCCTCATCGTTATTTTCAGCCTGGGAGGTGAGTTAATAACGCGCGGATGTTGGCTCGATCTCTCAAGTACCTCAAAAATTTCCAATGATCCTTGAAAAAACTGTTAGTTTCGAAATAATTTTTGAAGCTTATGCTATTTTACCCGAATTTTTGAAAAATCGGAACCTCCAATATAGTACTTTTGAAAATGTGTTATATTAAAAAAAAATCAGAACCATCAATAGTTCCATCATGTAGAAAAAGACTTAATTAAAGTTTTCACAATTATCGAGATGTTCGATTTTTACGTCCACTGATATCGGCCTTCTTCGTTTGGAAAGGAAGATACAGCGGCAATTCGCCTGGGGATTTTTTCTGAAGGATGACATTAACGTATATCCGAAAGGCGTATAACGATCCCATCGAAACTTTCCCTCATCCCTTGGCGACTTTATCGGGTTACAGGAATCTCGAAAGGCCCGGGTGAGTGATCGTCGCTTCGGGACTTTCTCACAGGCATAAGCCGAAGATATTCGACGCGTCTTTATGACAAATATGGAATTCGGAGAAGGCCGTCAATCTCGCGAAACTTTGTGGGACTAGAAATGTTATCATGAAACTAAGATCGCAGATACTGCGATAGAAAAACGGAACAAGGAAAGCTCGAGACGGAGAACGTGCATAATAACGTGCGAAAACAATTAAAATGATATCAATTTTAAATAAATAATGATAATACATCGATAACGATATCGTCTAATATATATAGTTAATTAAGCACACAGTTAGTAACTATCGGCAGATAACTGAGAAATTGAATATGCATACGCAGAGTGGGTTAACAGCAGAAAGCATACGCATTACAGCATTTGCAATTCAATTATTGCCGACACATTTGTCGCGCAATTAAATCTGCGCACTTGAGATGTGCATATGATATGGCATGTGATCATAGTAACAATGTGCTGCTATTGCACCGCGCGTACGATTAAATTCGAATTTGAAATTTGCATACGTCAGTACAGGGTAGTGCAAACTGACGTGCGCAGCATCTTTAATACATCAATTATCGTTTATCATTAGTTAGTCGCATCTTCCCTCTCAATATTTTAACTCGAATATCACCTCTTTATTTTTTATTGTCAGCGAATCACAAAAATATTCGTATTTCCTCAAACAATATCTTTTTAAATTAAAATATTACCTTATTAATACATGAATGCACACATTCTGAACTATCTGTATTAAACTGTCACTTGATATTGAGCGCTTGTAAGGGCTTGCAACAAAGCGATCTGCTCCGATAGGAACAAGTAACTTGTACGTCCGCCCGTATCGGTACACCAAGGTTGGAGGGTAGAGGGTGAAGCTTACCAGTTTGACGGTGTTGCCGGCCCGCTTGAGCGCGTCTACGGCGGCCGCATGCGGTACGTCGACAACGGACACGTCGTTCACCTGCAGTATCGTGTCGTTGACACGCAGCCGGCCGTCTGCGGACGCGGCACCGCCCGGTATGAGCTTAGTGATGTAAATGGCGGTATCGTTGCCATAATGGGGATTGTCTGTGCCGCCGGCAATGCTGAAACCTAGACCCGCCCCGCCCCGCTCCAAAATGATGTCCTCGTAGTCCCACTCATCGTCGCCGTTCACCTGAAAGCATAAACACGCGCACTTAGTATTATCCTCATCCCCCTCTTTCTCTCTCTCTCTCTCTCTCTCTCTCTCTCTCTCTCTCTCTCTCTCTCCGCAATTTTTGTATTATACATCTGCATAAATACATTTCTGGTATAAATTTCATTTAACTTCACTTAAGAACTTTCAAATTTTTTAAACAGAGTTAGAATCAGCCACGAAACATAAGTACAGGGGTATAGCATTACGGGGATTATACAATCGGAAGAACTCGGAAAAATCTTACTGATCTTTGTTGAAAGAAAGAGTTCTTCTGGCAAGGAGGTTAATGATCGATGATGCAAAACCTACAATTCTATAATTGTGCGAGAGAATTAAAACTTTTGCCGCCAGAGGAACGTTAAGCGGTTAATTGATTCTGAGACCTCACCTGAGTGCAGATTAGGTCGTGCAGTATCCCGATCGATGGCGGTGAGTTACGCGGGGACGAAGGAACATCGTTTAAGCTCTCGACGCCAGTTGACGCGCGCCATAACATCGAAACTTCTATATTTCTCGTCGGAGAATGCATTTTTGATCGCGGCATACAGGATGATGGAAAATAGCTAATAAACATCTAATGGATATGTCTTGAAGAAAATTTGAAAGATTTTTTCCAAAACTTTCTCCCGGTTCATTCTCAACTGACGCAGTTCAGTGAAATATCTCGCGATATTGATGTCTCGAACATCAGTTACAGGCAATCGGAGACAAGAGAGATTCTAACAATTGGAGTTTCAGAGATCCTTATTTATTGGTTAATTCCATAAAAACTTCATCTCGTTATAAGTTTTCAATGTACGGAAAATTCTAAGAGAGGCGTGGTGTTCGGCTAGCAAAGAAGTTCGTTAGCGGAACTCGAGCTTACTAAAAGATCCCGTCATCCAATTAACTTTGGGCAATGTTGGTATGTGACATCGTTTTAATATTCTGTAACGACGGGATAATTAAAGAAGATCGGTCGCATCAGTTTCTGTCGTGTTTTTAAGTTGCTCATTAAAAAATACATTAAAATAGATCAAATAAATTAATAAATAAAATTAAAAAAAAAATAAGTTCTATCACTACAGGCAAAAAAGAATGAGAAAAAAACATTTTAAAAAATTCTTCACGTAAGTTCGTGCACGAGACGTACGAAGAATTTTAATCGTGTAGCAAATAATTGAATATTACGAAATAGTACAGGAAATAGTTAAATGTTGCGATTGTCTTTCTAAAAAGTCATACGTGAGTTAATTACATTAACAGCGGAAAAACTTATGTACGATTAATGTAATTTCCAAGCGATTGTACGACCAGTGAAATAACACGGATTTCCTTTAGGAGAGCAACCATCAAAGGTCCTTCACGTGCGCGATCGCACAATGCAATTATGCATGATCCATTGGAGTGCAAAACCATTTTAATCGGATCAAAAGCCAACTAAGCCGTAGGATAATATGCTAGAGACACGTTCCCGCAGTACGACGCATTGCGTATTCCCGGATGTATCAACGCGTTACATTCACATTCACGTACGTGCAAAACACGATAAATTCAAAGCAACATGATTCATGATTCAAAATGCCTTAAGCTAAATAATGCAAATTGATGAATTTAGTTGACAATGTCATGGTTGATACGACTAACATCGTAATGACATTAATTATCACATGATTCACATTATAAATCTCTTATTATATCTCTAATACAGTTGCGTATTATTTCAACAGTATTAAAAATGTGTCAACAGAGTGTAAAAAATTCATTCTCGCCGTAAGATCAAAGTCGCAACTACAAAACGAAAGGTGTAACGATTTTTTCCGAAATTGTCAACATCGGTTTCGAAGCTGTCAAAGCTATCGTGATTTTCGATAACGTCGGCACGTTAGAAATTTTTTAGAATGCATCTCGTTCGATGGAACGCAGAGTTAAAGGCCTCGCACAGTACAGAGACCGATCATCATCGCAATTATTCATCCATTATTTGCTATTCCGATCGTGTTGCAATATACATAGATAGTATGGAAGGCAAAAGGATCCGTACATTCTCCTCTACATTCTCTCTCTCTCTTCCTTTCTTCCCTCCTTCCTCTCTCTCTCTTGCGCGCGCGCACGCAAATCGGAATGCATCCCTGGACGCATTCCGATGCGCCTGCACCGGCCGCGTGTATCGAGACAATTCGCTGCGCGCAAATTTGACGCACGCAATGCGATGCCCGATGCATATTGCGGTGATCGCGAATTAATCGTGCTGGAATTATGCTATTCTGTTAAGCTACCCCGTCTCTCCCTCCTCCGTTCTCTAAACCCCGACACGGCATCGCTGCAACAACGAGCCGTGCATTTCGTCAGCGACGCGCTCGTCGATACGAGTGCAGCTCATCAACGATGCGCCGCGGCAATTATGTCCGCGCGAGAATTAGCCGGCGATTAGCGACGCGATTATGCGGCAGCGCTAATTAATCGTATGAGGCGAGCAGGGCGACGGAGCGCGGGGGATCCGCACTTTCACGCACCGCACAATGCGATACCAGCTGCGCTTATCGGACTTGTTTGACAACTCGTTATCGCCGTCGATTAAGTGTTTCGTGTTGCCGTACTTCGTATGCATCGTAATTCAGATTAATTCAAAAATTATCGTCTATAATTTCGGTATAATTAATTGCTTTCCTTGCGGATTAAAAGAGCTTTATTTATGAAAATAGATCTTCGGTTTTATTAATTACGCTAATATCGCATGTTCTTGCATCATCCCATATTATTTTCCAATAGATATTTAATATAATAAATTTGTAAAACTTGTATCATAGCATTATGTAATTCTTATCCTAATGATATTAATATCAACCTTGTCCTATAATCAGCAGAATTAAACAACATCCTCTTTGAATTGATTTAGAATCGCTCTTGCCTCGAGTGGCTCTAAGTAACCGACGGAAGTTGCGATAACGATAAACAAGCGTGTTCCGGAATCGTTAAAGGGTTTACGTTTGTCATAAATCATGTGAAACGTGAGCGTAAGTGTTCAGCCAAATGGTAATCTGAAATCATTTTCAGTTAATTACCATTTTCCGGGTCCGATTGACCATGCTGGCAATCATTGAGCTGCATCATATGTGAATTTCGATGCCATCCTGACACTCGCGTAGAAATGAACGACACTACTTGAGCACCGATTTGCACTTTCGTTCCACTCGATTCGATTATACGTGATGACGAGTCGTGTGCTCGAACTCGAATAATTTCAATAGCAAGCAGGTGTTGCTTCACTGACTAGATGATTTATTACAGACGACGGACAGATTTATGCGTTTTACATAATTCAGGCCGACCACCGTCGCGTCGTGTATTTCGTGTGCAGCGATGATTTTTGCTTCTTATCGCAAGGATACGACACTACATAAATCCACACTGCATTTTACACGATGCACATGCACTGTTGGACGACAACTAACAATGTCGTGTGAATATCACATTTTTATAAATAGATTCGCCAATTTCGAAAACAAATCTGCCAAGCGATAGAAGCATTCGCATTTTTCGCATAATTTAACAATTGTTTCCAGAGAGAGAAGTAATAATTATGTTCACAATAGAAAATCTCAATTATTAATAAAGTAACATAATTGAATATTGATAATACATATTAATATATATTAATATATTTATGATATATTGATATATTTTGATATTGATATGTTTTATTACTGATAATCTAGGGTTACCAACACTTGACGAGTACTCGCCTGGAGGATTAGCAAAAAAAAATTCCAAGAAAATACACACATTATTTTATTCAACAAAATTATACAGTTATAGTAACAGCCCAAAACAAAATTAATTCAAATGCTTATTAACTTAATGCCTAAATTGTTACAGTTATAGTTTTTATTTCCTCGTGGTTCAACTATTATAAGTATATATAGTTGCTTCGTCCGGCTCAAACACGGCCAATAACTATCGACAGTCAGACGTCAAAATACAGTATTTTTGGCGGGTATTCTAAATAATTATCCAATTTACATTTATTACTGCCAAACTTCCAAACTGTTATTTAAGTTTTCAAATTGCAATTCACTCAACTCAAACCGTTTTTTTATGAAGATGTGGGCGCGTTCCAATTTAGAATACGAATGTTACAGAATAATAGAAAAACCGATTTTAAGATTAAAGGGTAATAGTTAATACATTCCTGGTAAAATTACCAGTAAAATTGGAGACTGGATAAATGTCGCCAAATCTGGAGTCTCCAGACGAAAATGACACGGTTGGCAACCCTATGACAATCATTGAGCTGCATCATACGTATCAGAGAAATATATAATGAAATTATAGAAATATATATTAATATTGATACACGATTCCACAAGACTGACGAATATTCGCGCACTTGTGATGCAGTTATCGATTAAACTTTCGGCGTCGGCGAGCGCGCGTTTTTCAACTGTGAGAATGGGTGCGGCCGCAGGAAAACGCGAAACTGCAGCTTCCGTCGCGCTGGACAGCGACGGACAGCGGACCGAGGAGTAACGTTACTCGCCTCCCATTCTCGCGCTACGGAACGTTACTCGCCCGCGTTACTGTCGCCTCTGCCACGCCAGTCATCGCTATTATAATATCGGGTGGAGCGCGCGCTTTGCCGCCGGCTATTTCCGACTCCTTGTGGAAATAAACGCCGGCACGCGCCCACCGCGGCTTGCCACCGAAATTAACCGGCCGACTGGCATGTAGCGGAATTTGATCGATGGATCGCTCATCGCGTTCGTTGACCGCTAATTTTACGCTGTACATCTCCGTAATTAGACCGTCGCGAAATTAGCACTAGTAAAATCAGCCCTGGCTTGTGAAACTCACTAAAATATCTTGTATGGCATGTACATCTATATATATCGTCACTTTCTCTCTCTCCCACTCTCTTTCTCTTTCTCTCTCTCGTACGTAAAAAGATATTTTTAACCGTCACTAGAATGACGCGAATACGAAGGGCTACATGGTGGGTTCAGAAACTTGGCTCGGTATCCGTGGCCGCGTGTGTTTCGAATTATCTCTCCATGTCAAAACCGACTATATTCGTCGGCCTTTGTCGGTACGTCGTTTCCAACCGCGGCGGATAAAGATAGCCGCGTTCCATGGCAAATAGAGCGAATTTCAGGTTGCGTCGACCTTGAAAGTAACCGTCGTCCATTGTCTACCTTATTTTTCGAGAGCAAAGAAGAACAAAAAGTTTTCTATCTTAAGTCTTTAAGTAAAGTTTAAGGATTCGAGCGATCTTTATCAAGATCGAGAAATTGAAGTGCCGAGACATTCTCGTCATTTTATGACTCCGAAGAAGATAAGATTAAATATAGGTGAATTTCCTTAATAGAAGATAAGCGATCGATGTCGCGATAAAATCATGCGCGATTCAGTTGGTTTCGTAATCTGGAAGTTTATATGCGGGGTGTCTGTGGCCGTCGATGATTTGGCGCAGCACGAGTTTAATGGCGAACGAAATTACTGTCGATTAAATCCGACTCCCCTTCGTCGTCTTCAAGTAAATGGTGAATTCTCCGAGATACTAGCAAGGCTATAGTGAGGGATTGTTATTAAGGTAGCTGACGTGCGAAATTCCGCAGCCTTGTCTGTAATTTACACTCCATAGACGGCGAGAAGAAAGAGACAGAGAAATTTAAAGAGAGTGCAATAATCATATAGAGAGAGAAAAGAGAAAGAGAATTTTTTAACAGAATGATAACTTTGATTTGTAAAGTTTTTAAACCTGCGATAGATTTCGACATAATTATCTCTCGCTGGTATTAAATTTTTAAGTTTATTTCGATTTTATTATTAACTTTTTTTATAAGCTTTAACGCAGATATAATCATATGTATATATTAATAAAATCTAATATAAATATTTAAAAAATATATATTTATAATATAATATATGTATTTTAAAAAGTTAATATATTATAAACGTTTACGGAAAAATATGATTACATATAAAATTCACGTCAAGATAAAATTTTTAATACTATGCAGAAATGTTTCAAGATTCTACAATATTTTTAGCAAAAATAATACGTAATGATAATATAATAACAATAATTTTATTAAAAATGATAAATAAAATGCACTACAATATAATTATTATTCATATAAATTATAAATTATATTAAAATAATAGATTTAACGTAATCATTCATGCTCCTTTTCGTGTAATCTGACGAATAAAATTTGTCATTTATAATCAGACACAAGAGAAGTAGCGCGAACGTAATATCAGCAGAAAAAAAAGACTTGCGCAATCCTTTAAATTTAATACTTCCTTCTCGTTGCGGTAGACGTCTGGCGAGTGCTATCTGCGTACAATGGCCGCCAAGTAACGTAAGTAACGTGCGTGGCTAAAAGGCGAGAACCGGGGCGTGTTAAGCGGAATTAACGAAGGTAACTCGAGCGCCGCGAAGGGATATGCTGCCTCGTTTTATTCTGGAAAATCGTAACAAAAAGTACATCCTTTCATTTGGTTCTTGAATTCCGAAAGAACTTTTCAAAGAAAAGGCCTTGCCAAGCGAGAAATTATGTCAGACATAAGATTGATTGTACAAAATTTGCATGTAACTTGTGTTAAGTCTCGCGACTCTATATCGTGATAAAAATGTAATAATATTTACATAATATTATAGAAAATATCATACAGAGTGCATATAACTATAATACGCACTCTATATACTTTATATAATGCATTAACTGTATATATATATATATATATATATATATATTTGAGATGTAATTAACATATTTTAATATATAATGTATTAATAAACAAAGATCGACTGATATGTGAATAATACAATTTTATAATATATTTGATATATGAATGAAAGATACATTAAAATATATGTTCGACCTGGAACTTGCCTTTGTCAACGCTGATTAATATTTATAAAGCTAGAATAATTACAAAAACA
Organism: Cephalotes varians; assembly: GCA_037157785.1. NCBI lineage: Eukaryota > Metazoa > Arthropoda > Insecta > Hymenoptera > Formicidae > Cephalotes > Cephalotes varians. The sequence continues at coordinate 4,541 of JANQDE010000112.1, read as the reverse complement.
ATTGTACAATGTAACAGCACGATACATATCTATGTGCCAAAATATTTTTACGGATAACTGAAATCAGATGACAATCTAACAAAATAATTAATTGCATGAGCGAATCAGAATAGTTGTGACAACCAGTTGGATCCTCGTTAGACGAGGGTGCTGCCGATCGAAAGTTCCACGAGTTCTGTCGTAAATTAAACGATGCCGCGATTCAAGGTGAGAGCTCCCCGAGTGTGTATCTGAGAATCGAAACTCGAAACTACTCGCGCCCGTGGAGTGCATTAGCAAAATTGGAAATCCTCCAACTGACATGGCGTTAAATCGACGCTGGGGTTTGTATCGCGACTTACTCGCAGCATCTCTTATACCGATCGCAATTTACACGAGCCACGGCGGCTAATTACTATTCTATCGCGAGAAAAAAAATCTCAATGGCGTCATTGACTTTGAGCATTTTGTCCAAGTTTGTTTCGTTCAATTATGAGGCGAGTTAGACATCGCGGAAGCATCGTTCTCAGTTCACGATCTGTACTTCGCGCTCTGGCGGTGGAGTCTGGTTGCTAGAATTTTTGGAACTGCGGTCATTCACCCTGAATACTCATGACTTCCTCTCTTGTAATCTCCGATTTAATTTCGCAAAAAAATGTATGGCTTTTCGTAAAACTAAGCAAAATGCCAGGAAAGTCATAAAATAGAAATGCATAAGAAGCCAAACTAATCGGCGTCTAATTAACGCCAGAGTTAAGTTTTATTAGATTATAAATAAACTATAGTATATAATATATATATAAATTTATTATGAAGAGCTATATAAATCGAATGTTTTTGTATCATTACCGGCGATCTTCATGAATTATTTATTAATTGTATTAAACAATATGTACAATTATGTACAAAAGTACAATTAAAAAACTATCTGCTAAGAATTCTCTTGAAAAATAATTCCTTAAATCTAAAAAGTATAAATTTCACGAAAAATATTAAAATCTACGTGAATTTGTGTCTCTAGGGAAAGTGGTAAATTAACGATTCGTGGAATAGCATGATACAAAATTACTGCATATTTGATGTGTTATGAAGCACGTTGTAGATTAAACTCTATTAACCTAAATCTCCCACCGATACAAATTAAGTTCTAACCTACTAAAAAATTTATTGCTATTTATGTGTTAATTTGTTGCTATAGTTCCAATTTTGTTGATCAAAGTTTAGCAGAAAATTGCGTTGAAAATAGGAGAGCAGCTTGTCGTTAAGATAGACCACCTCATAACGGGTTAATTATCTGTATTTTATATTAAATAATATTGGTGTTCATTAAATTTTATAATCGTCGAGTAATTATTTTTTCTCGTGGCAAGGCGAGAGATTCCAGGTTCAAACCCTGGCTGAGGTAATATTTTTTGCAATAAGTTTTTTGCAATTTTTAAAATGCTCATTAACATCGTTAGCATTAATTTGACGATCAATTTATTTGTTGACTTTAATTCGAATCTAAGTTTAGAACTGCGTTATTATAGCCGGTTGTGTGTTCGGCGCCCAGTTTGAATGTGTACTGGATTAACGTTGTTTAATTTGAAAAATAGAAATGTTATTGAGCACCAACATCTAGCTTTGGCTGTAGTGGTTTAGTTTAGTTCATTTATTCATGTATCGATCGGAAATTTATTATTTGTTAATTATTTTTTACTTATTTATTAAGAAGAACTGCGAAATTCTTAATTATTATTGGTTTTATTTATACATCATTACGTGTAATTAATTTATATAGCGCATATTTATTTAGAACGTAAATTAAAATTCCGAGGAAAATAATACTTATCGCGGTGAGTATGACAGCTTTCTTGCTTTGCAACTTCCAGGCGGATTAAGTTTAAAGAGAACAAAAAATTGATGATTGTACCGATACATGCGAAGTCACGATCGCGAAAAGTTCGGACACGCTATAATATGGGGAACTTCAAGAGCGACACGTGAGCGGCCGGGATAAACCAATTATTTTCACGTGTTACAGTTAGCAACAAATTCGGATATTGATTTATTTCGATAGTGTATATCTAGAACATTTTATCGCACATTTGTATCAAATACATGCGAAAAACAAATTCTTCTAATGTAGTTGTCAGATACGCAGTGATGATCATATAGTGATATTTCTTAAACTATATTATATTTAAAAAAATGTTCTTGTCGCTATTTTGCAACAAAATAACAACAAATTCTGATATACTTGTTTTTTTTATTTAATCACTTATATATTTTTTTTAGTATGAAGTGGTCCAACTTAATAGCAAGATCCATTTTAAACATAATTTCCTATTAAACGATTTGAGCAACAAAATTAGGATTAGAGCAACAAATTAGCATAAATAGCACTAAAATTTTTAGTAAGTCGAAATTTAATTTGCGATGGTAAAGGTTAATGGAAGTTGCGAATTAACAAAATCGCTGTATTTTTTAGAAAAAATCGCAAAAAAACAACATAATTAAACGCTCATCCCAGCCTAGCGTGTGCATTCGCCACTGACGGATTTTAATTTCGTGGTTTAATCGCGACCGCTTAGTCACTTTTTGCACACTGTAGCTTTTCGTAGCTTTCCTCGCGCTTCTCCTCGTGCAGTAATCGCGCGGAAATTTGCGCGTCTGAACTTTTCGCGATCGTGACTCCACATATATCGGTACACTCAATTTTTTGTTGTTCTCTTTGAATTCAACTCGCCTGGAAGTTGCAGAGCAAGAAAGCTGTCGTATTCACCGCGATAAGTATTTTTCCCGGAATTTTAATTTACGTTCTAAATAAATATGCGCTATATAAGTTAATTACGTAATAATGTATAAATAATATCAATAATAATTGAAAATTTCGCAGTTCTTCTTAATAAATAAATAAAAAAATAACTACTCGACGATTATAAAATTTAATATAGAATACCGATATTATTCAATATAAAATACAGATAATTAACCCGTTCTGTACAAACGGGGATATTTCGAATCCGATCGATTTCTATCCATGAAAATTTTTCGTAACTTTGAAAGGTCCCCCATTCCTCATATTTTATCTTTTTCTAAAATAAAATATAAACATTTATTCTATAAACTTGAAAGTATATTCATGAATTTTCATAGATTTTTAAAATCATTTTGAATAGATGAAACAGTGGATTCGAAATCCGTTTACACGGATAAGCCGTTTTTCTTATGGTATTATAAGAGTTGATATAGTTAAATTAGATATGATGCAGCGTTTGAATTAATATTCTCAACGCATAGTTTTTTCCTTTTATTTAGCATATCGAAAGAATTCAACATTCCTTCTGCCTTTTAAGCTTAATTTAGAGACTACTTATAATCGTATTTCTTAATTGATCTATGAATAAATTAATCTTCTTGTTTCGTCTAGTTTCAGTCTAATCTTGATTTACGCCCCGGAAAATACTGTATAATTTAAATTAATCAAACTAATCTAATATATATTCAGCCTTAGCTATGACTCAAATTTAAATTCTATATTCTAATTGATGAAAATAAATGATATATAAATAAATAACTCCACCTACATGAAAACAGTATGCAAAATTGTTGAGATAAAGAAAAGCTGTTAAATCAGATTATATATATTCTCAAGATTAATAATCTTATCAGCTATGTGCATAAAGTTATAACAATTTATGATTTGACAGATAAAATATAGATGAATACAAAAATGTTTTATCGAAATTTCACATCTATCGTTCTCGTATAAATTGATAAACATATTGTATTAGTAAATGTCTCGGAATATTAAAGTGTGAATTGTAAAATCTTTCCATATTTCGTTTTTTAATATGTCACTAAGAGCGGAGAGCTAATTCTGTGCATTCGAGCTCGCTTCATCTGCATCTCCATTTGTGGAGCCGACATCGCGTTACGATAACAGCGGATTCGCGTTTAGCATGCTGCGGCGTTTCAACTCTCTCTCTGCAGGTACAGCTTTAATTCACAAAGCTGGCATACTCCGGGATTTAACGTCGACAATCCCCCACTCCTCTCTCCCCATACCCGAGTTCGATGTTACCCCGGGCGTAAACTCGCGATACCCGAAACGCATAAAATGCGGACACTATATGAATGCAGGATCTAAAACGCGTGAATTTGCGCTGATACCGCCATACGAACGATCGTGTGTCTCGAAAGCGCGAACACTTCGATAGTTAAGCGGCTGATAACATAACAACTAACAAGAAGTTAAAAATTGGAAAAATATACTGATTGAATAAAACAAAATTGTGTACCTATCATATATAATGTCAAATCAATTTTTAAGATAACAAAAGTTATCAGAATAATAAATATTTTAAGATGGCAATGAATTATTGCTAACAAAGATATTGAAGAAATAATCTATTCTACTTCCAAATTCTTGAAAAATATGTGCGAAAACTTAGAGACTGATTCGACAAATGCTATCGTTATATAGAATTGATGAAATGTAAAAGACTTGAAAACAACGAAACTAACGAGCAATATACTCAACTCGAGAGAGAGTCAAAACATATATATATATATATATA
>JANQDE010001110.1:8886-24799 GCA_037157785.1 Cephalotes varians | reverse complement strand
GGATCACGCGGGAGTATCAACGGCGATCGGCCGAGGCCTCACGCCACTCTGACACGCTTGGCTCTAGAACACCGTGACCGCCGGGACACGAAGCCCTCGGGGCACGCGCTCCGCCTAACCGAGTAAGTAAGGAAACGATGAAAGTAGTGGTATTTCACCGGCGATGTTGCCATCTCCCACTTATGCTACACCTCTCATGTCTCCTTACAGTGCCAGATTAGAGTCAAGTTCAACAGGGTCTTCTTTCCCCGCTAATTTTTCCAAGCCCGTTCCCTTGGCAGTGGTTTCGCTAGATAGGGTGTGTGTGTGTGTGTGTGTGTGTGTGTGTGTGTGTGTGTGTGTGTGTGTGTGTGTGTGTGTGTGTGTGTGTGTGCGTGTGAGCGTGTGCACGCGCGTATGTGTGTGCACCTAGTGCGTGAATGCGTGTGCGTGTGTGTGGTTTCATGGGAGCGGATGTGCGTCTGCTAGGTTGGCATACGTCCTGTATTTGCAAATATATCTTTCATTCTTACAGGTCTTGTCGCATCACACAAACTGTTTTCTAATTTTGAACATTTCATTGACAAACTTTTGGAATTTAGTAAATATATTTTGTTCATCTATAAGCTTTTCCGGCGAATGTTTATATTTTTCCAGGTCTTGGAAGCGAATATGCTGGTATCCCTCACAGTCAAATATTATATGTTATTATATTCGACCGTTTCCGTCCTTTTGTCGCAGACTGGGCATCCGTCATCTTCTTCTAGCCCCCTCAAGAGGAGTGTGTTCCTGATTGGCCCATATCCGGTCAGTAAGTATGTCATCTCCCTATTTGGCTGGAACCATTCGTTGCTAATAGCGAAGTCCACGTCCTTTATAAGATCATATAGTTGTCTACCATGTGGATCTTGGGTCCATCTAACCTGCCATGTGGATTTTATTTCTGCCATTATCTTGCTGTATTCCAGGTGTAGGTCAACGTCCTTCAAAGAGTCCTTACTTTCAAATTGATATGCATTCCATTTCACAGATGTGTTGCGCCTCACCAAACTTTTCAAGCCTTTTTCTACCACGACCAGATCCAGCGGGATTATTCCCGCTATGACCTGCATTGCAGCCGTTGAGGTTGTTCGGGCTGCTCCCGTATGGAGCAGCAAAAGAGAGCGTTGGGTAGCTATTAGGTGTCGCTGGAGGTGCGCGTGATCCGTTCGATCAAACCAGACCGCGGCCGCGTATGTTGCGATGGGGATCGCCACCATATTATAAAGAATCCGTTTGGAATGGTTCCTTATGCCCCATTCCTGGTTTGCAATTCTTCTAATTGCCATAATAAACTTTAGCAGCTTGTTTCTGATATACTTGGCGTGTTCGACAAAGCTCAATCTATCATCCAGAATTACGCCGAGATATCTTACCTGGGAGGTAAATCTGACAGTGACGCCGTTTATCTTAATGGTGGGGTTTCTATTCTTGCTGAACTTGCCCTTAACTGTCATTGCATTAGTTTTATCCACCGCGATTTTAAGTTTGTGAAGGGAACACCATCCAGACAATCTCAGATATCCGACAGGCCTTGGTTTCAAGATTTTTACGGGAATCTGCCTTAAGCAGGATCGTTACATCATCCGCATAGGCAATAACATCTACGTCGTCGTCCTCTGCTGATTCACATAGACGCTCCAGCAGGGCGTCCATGCACCAGTTCCATGCTGCCGGGCCCAAAACGGAGCCCTGTGGGCAGCCCCTTTCCATTTGTCTTTTAATATTTCCAAATTTAGATTTGACTACAACTTTTCTTTTCTTAAAATAAGAGTTAATAATTCCTATGAGATGAGTACTACAGTTGGCCTGGACTAGTCTGTATTTRATTGCCGGCCACCAGAGGTTGTCGAATGCACCCTGAATGTCAATAAAAAGAGCAATAACGTATTTTTTAGTTGTTGAGTTGATGCAGTTTTTGAAGTGGAGGATTGCATCTTCGGTAGATTTACCGGATCTAAATCCGTATTGTTTAGTACTGCTCAAGCCGCTCTCTTGATACACTAATTGAATTCTTTTTAATATGATCCGTTCATAGACTTTGCTGATTGTGGGCAGCAGCRAGATCGGTCTATATGAACCTAACAGTTGCTTATCCCTGTTTTTGCTTTTTAGGATTATCTTTAATTGAGACATTTTCCAGAGGTCTGGGAAAATGCGATTCCTCATACAGTTGTTTAAAATATTATAAAAAAATATTATAAAATATTATATTATTAGCGGAGCTTTTTCCCATGTCATCTGTATAATCTCAGCTTGGAACCCATCATGGCCGGGAGCCGTTCTACGTCTAAGTTTCTTAACCGCTTCGTTTATTTCCTCGAAGGTGATGTCACATTCTACATTTAGATTTCTATATTTCCGAATATTTTGCACAATTAACTTGTGTTCCAACGTTTCTACGGATTTATCATCCTTAGGGACACATTTTCCGACCAAAGCCATCATAGATTCCGCCCACGTACCTGTACTAGAGCCATCTATCAACTATCAGCGAGGACATGGCTTCATGTTTCTTAATTTTATCACGAACGATTTTATAAGGGATGCTCCATGGGTCTTTGTTTGCTTCGATTTTAACAAAGTTTTGCCATGATTCTCTTTTAGCTTTTTTAATGGCTATGACATACTTGTTTCTCATCGTTTTATATTTTAGCTTAGCTTCTTCCAGGCAYTCATTRAGATGCAGTCTATTAGCTCTGAYTAGCTGTTTTTTAGCTAGRTTCACTTTTCTTCTTAATTGTCGTAGCTCACTGCTCCACCAAGGGAGAGCTTTGTTAGAGTTTCGTTTCTTCGGTATGGCATTGTCGCAGCATTCCCTGAGAAGTTTGTCTAATAATCTCGCAGCAACGTGTGGGTTAGTGTGTTTTAGTTCTTCGACAAGGTTCTGTGTAAAGTGCTCATCTAATTGTTGGTGAAAGTTCTCCCAGTTAGCCCTGTTGATGTTATAGTTTTCCTGCTTAATAAACTTCCTGATCAGTGCAGAGTCCGTCCTTAGTTCAAATAGTATCAAATTATGRTCACTTGTGGTACATACATCAGACACCTCCCAATTAGCACACTTCCTGCGCATAGTTTCACTCGCAAATGTAACATCAATGTTAGATTGGCCAGTTGTCGTAAGGTAGGTAGGTACGTGGCTCGGTGAATTAACCACGTGCAATCTATTGTCTATTAAAAAGTCTTCTACTATTCTACCGCGTTCATCAGTCTCGTTTGCAAACCACAGATTTGATTTAGCRTTTGAGTCCATTACTATTATATAGTTGTTGGAATGTAGGCTATTGATTATTTTTTCGATTTGGTCTAAAAAAGGGCCTATTGGTAGCATAAATTGACAGTAGATGTTTATGATGTAAAAGTCTTCCCGATCCGACATGACTTGCAGACACACTAAATGAGGGGAATCAAATTGCGCGAGGTGGAAAACTTCCAGACGCTCGTTAGCGATCACCACCGCCACCCAAGGTTTGTCAACCATCGGCTGTATTATAGTCATACCCTGMGCTGTGTACCCCCTTATTGCTCCCTTGTAGGTATATGGTTCTTGGATGCAGAGTATGTCTATATTTCGCTCGCCCATTAATTTTTCAAGACTTGCCGCGGCTGCGGCTGACCTTTGCGCATTTATTTGAGCGATTGTCAGGTCCATTTGACCTTGCTACGGTATATCTCCACATGYTTRATATATTCTGGGCATGTTTTAGAGCGAACCGGGTGCTGGAAGTCCCTGCGTCTAGACCTAACGCAATTCACGCACATGGGGGTCTCCTTTTGCGGGCATTCTTGTTTCATATGGTCTTGCTTTCCGCACCACTCGCACAGGTGCTCTGGGGAGTGACAGACCTTCGCCGTGTGCCCGTAGCCCTGGCACTTGTAGCATCTCACAACATTTATGAACTCTCTGACACGGTAGATTTGCCACGCCATATATATTTTTCCCTTTGTCAGGATATTCTCTAAAAATTCACCGGGGATCTGTACAATCCAGTTAACACAATTATTTTTAGTCTTAAAGCACTTTAGGAACTTAATCTTGTCCAGTAACTCAGTCTGATTTTGGGTAGAGAGACTGTCAAAATTCTTCTTAATGAAGTCCTCTTTCAACTCTTCTTTGTTATATTTCTCGTCAACGTCATAGATCATGATTGACGGATTTAACTTTTTAGGCTCCTCTATTTCTAACCCAAATTTGTCCATGTTCGCACTGCTTATCAATTTGACGTCCTCTTTTCCGTTCACTTCTATGACTAACCCTTTTTGTCTCATTTGTCTAATTTTTATCACCTTTATTTTATTCCTAATTTCACTAAGTTGTTTTATTACTGTCGCTTTAATTTCCTCATTGTCTCTTTTATCTTTTTCATTTATAGGTTTAACGAGTACAACTTCAGAATTGAATTTTACTAATTTTCCTTTTTTCTGTTTCAGGTGCAGTCGGAGCTGGTTGCGGAACACCCATCGAGGCGGCCTGGGCATAGGACTTGAGCGTACCCTGCGTGTTAAGGTAAGTAAAACGAAGTTTTTCAGTTTCCATTATTTCCTCTTGGAGTTTACCTTCAAGTGTCGTCCATTTAGATAGGATAAATTTTATCGCGTTTTGCTAATTTTGTTGTTTTCATTAAAAAGAAATTCCTCCAATTGAGATCTCTCATTTCGAATGTATTCTAATGTCATCTTTTCATTTGCTTTTCCACGAGCCGATAGTTTCGCTTTACTTGAAACAYTTTTATCATCGTCGTCAGAGTAAATTGATTCAACTGAGTCCAAAAGGACGCTTTCATAATTTTCTTTTTCTCTTATTATTTGCTTACCTGGTTTATGTTCTTTCATTTTCCTTTGTTTCAGCGGAGAGGTGCCATCGCGGAGCGCATCCGTTTCACTGAAGRTCTTCTTCTYTTCGTTCCTATGAGAGGAGGTAGACGGGATGGATTCCATCGAGCCCCCAGCTGCGCTTCCCGGTGGTGGGGATCTGTGCACCGAGCCTCTTCTAGCAAAAGGATCCATGGCCGACGTGCGTGATTCATAGTCCGTTGATTGTGCCTTAGTCGTCTTAGTAGCTGTTTTGAGAGTTGGTTTTGTTTTAATTTGTTTTGTCGTCTGCATCTTGTTCCCACGAGTTTGGTAGGAAATACATGTCGACCCAGGCAGAGCCTCCATACCTGGGCAAGCTTGCGTACTCCTGAGGGTCAGCAGGTACTCAGGAGGGATCGTTTACGACTGTGTTCTTTTACGTCCCCACAACCATACAGCCATCGGCACGATGCCTCACACCTTGGCTTGGGACGAGCTCAGGTACCCCGGGTGCGTCAAACCCGTACTGTCGAAGTGCTTCCCCGACAGCCCCTGGGGAGTATAGGGACACACACACACATTTCTCACTCATACTATGCGGCACTCGAGCTATCCGCTCATCTCCGCCTAAGTCTTTTTGCGTTGGTTCTATTTAGGTTTGTATTATCTCTTTATATTGAACAGGTTATGTTGGTAATCTACTCTAACACATTCATTCTATACCATTCATCCATCACATTCATACAACAGCCACTTGGCCGCCTGATCCTGAGACCAGACGTTGCCCGTCCCTAACCACGCGGAGGTGGGCTGTCTCTACTGTCCTCGGTTTGTAAAAATTCTTTTCTACGTCTAAAAACTTCAGTCACGTAATTATACAATAATTTATAGTTTTCTTCGTTTTCCAGGAAACTCGTCAATGTGTCATGCGTACTTCGGTTGAAAATGTCATGATGCCTAATGCTGTTGTAGAGTGGACACTCAAACAACATGTGTTCGACGCTCTCCACGACTCCTGAGCATCTTGGGCAGTCCGGCGAGTCCACACAGTTTCTCTCGTACAGCGTCTGGTTTATGGAGCCGTATCCTGTTATCATGTCGATGGTAGGTTTATTTGGTCTAAACCATTTCGAGTTTCTTTCACAGAATGTGACGTCTGGGATAAATCTGTATGTCATCCTACCGTGTTGATTCGCGTCCCAGTCCCTCTGCCACTGATTGAGAATTACCATTTCTAATTTTTCCTTTTCTTTTTTCAGGAATCCATCAGGCGGATCATCTTCTGGGTTGAACAGGTAAGTAGCCCAATTTGTCGTTTCCTTCCATCTGACTTTCGTTAAAATTGCTTTCTTCGCGATTTCTAGCTTTAGAGGCATACATCCCACGACTATCTGCATTGCGGCAGTTGAAGCAGTTCTGCATGCCCTCGTCATGGAAATTAGAAGTTTCCTTTGGATGGAGTTCAGGATTCTATCTATATGTGAATGGGATACCCTCTCAAACCAAGCTACTGCTCCGTATACGATCACTGGTACGTATAGTCCTTTGTACAGCAGCAGGTATGCTTTGCGCCTCAGTCCCCATTCTTCACGAATGGTTTTTCTTAGAATCCCAGAAAGTGAATTTATCTTATTTCTTAGGTGCTGTATGTGCGGTATAAAACTCAAATTTTTGTCGATATGTATGCCAAGATATTTGTGTTCATTGATGAACTCAATTTTCTTGTTGTGTACTTGGATTCTTGGCATTCTTTCGTGATGAAAGCTACCTTTAACCAGTATAGCTTTAGTCTTGTCTATTGCAATTTGGAGCTTGTAGGATGTACACCAGTCCAGGATTATGTCAATCGCTCTTGAAGCAGTTGTCTCAATGTTGACTCTACTTTTTTCGCAAATTAATAGCGCCAGGTCGTCAGCGTATGCCGTGGCAAACACATTTTCGACCTCAAGCGCTCTCAGTCGATTTAGTAGAACATCCATGGACCAATTCCACGCATGTGGTCCTATTATGGAGCCCTGAGGACATCCTTTAGTCATTCGTTTTGCAACTTCGTCATGTCTTGAGGATAAAAACATCGGTCTATTACTAAAATATTGTTTTAGGATGCAGAGTAGCTGAGACGAACAGTTTGCTTCCGTGGTCCTATGCAATATCCCAGGCCACCACAAATTGTCGAAAGCCCCAGCGATGTCGAAGAAGATCAATACGGCGTATTTGGTCTGGCATCTCTTAGTGAGCGTTACCACCCTGTACAGAGCGTCATCAGTGGATCGTCCCGTCTTGAAACCATATTGTACATCGCTATCAAGTCCTTGTTCGATATATAGATCTTGTACTCGGTTGACTATTATTCTCTCGAATAATTTTCCCAGAACTGGCAGAAGTGCAATTGGTCTGTACGACTTGATCTGCGACGGGTCTTTCTGTATGTCTTTTAGAATTAGTTTCAGCTTTGCTTGCCTCCACAGTTCAGGAAAGGACGAATTCCGGAGGCAGTTATTGAAAAGGATTAATATGACCTCCTTGTCGACCCTCCAGAGTCGCTTAATAATCTCCGGGTTTAGCCCGTCAAGTCCAGGTGCCTTATTATTCTTTACTCTTTTAATAGCCGAATCGACTTCCTCCTCAGAGATGAGGGGTTCTAAATTAAAATTAAAGTAGTTGTCAACTCTATTTACAGTTGTCCGCATATTCGCATCGTCATGTTCTGTGTCAGTAGGTACCATTTTATCTAGAAGTTTCATAAGCGTGTCCCGCCAGGTGATAGTGGACGTGTCTCCATCGCCCACAGCATGGTACATATTGAAATCATTACGGATTTTATTCCTGAGGATCTTATAAACAATCCCCCACGGGTCCTCATTACCTTTAATTGTGACGAAGTTCTGCCATGAAGATATTCTACTTCGTCTAATCTCCCTAACGTATTCAGCTCTAGCTTTCCTATATAAATTGCGTGCCTGGTTTATTTCGCCAGTGCTTCCTAGTCGTCTGTATCTGCCGAGCTGTCTTCGTGCCGACTGTGTATTTCTCCTGAGCTCAGAGAGTCTGGCGTTCCACCAGGGTACGGACCTGCGGAAGGTTCTTTTTATTTCAAAAGTTCTTTTACAGACTTCCTGAAGCGTTTTAGCAAACAGAAGAGCGGCCTGTTGCGGAGGCAAGGATGCCAGCTCTCCCTTGAAGGAAGAGTCGGCAACCATCCTCAATTCTTCGTCGAAGCGCTCCCAATTTGATCGCTTGATGTTGTAGCGTAGACCATCTTGGTACGGCTGAGCAGTTCTTGTTCTGCGCGGGAGTAATTTAAAAAGGATGGCGTTATGGTCGCTTATGGTCATATCAGGCGAAATGCGCCAGTCACAGATGTATCCAGCGATACCAGGCGTAGCGAGGGTTACGTCGATATTTGAGGTGCCAGACGGAGAGGCATATGTGGTGAACCTGCTGGCCTGGTTTAATACCACAAGGTTGCTGGCAGCGATGAACTCTTCGATAGCGTCCCCTCTTTCGTCCGTAGTACGGGAGTACCAGGAGGTCGATGAGGCGTTCACATCTGCTGTTATGATAACCTGGTTACTACTATTATTACGTTTTATTTTGGTTATAAAATTTTCTAATAATGTCAAATATGGCTCCACTGGATGCGAAAACTGAAAGTATGCTGAGATTAAATAAAATTCGTAGGACCCAGTCACGACTTGCACAGCAATCACGTGTCTAGAGCCCTTCTCGTCGAGTTGTAAAATATCTAAGTCAGGGTTGTTGACAATTATTGCGACCATAGGAGCGCCCGCGCTCGGCTGGATCACTCTGGCTTTCAAACCGGAAAAACCCCTAATTCTCCCCTCAGAGGAGTACGGCTCTTGGACACAAAGGATGTCGATATTTGAATTGACCAGTGCAGCTCTTATGTCGGCAGCGACTGCAGCAGATCTTTGCGCGTTTATTTGGGCGATTTTCAGCTCCATTTGATCTTACTTTTATAAATCTCTAAGTGTCTCTTATACTCAGGACAATCCAAACTCCTAACTGCATGTTGGTCGCTACCTCTCCTGGCTCTTCTACAATTAATACATGAGATCGATGTCTTGGCACAACTTGTTTTCGTATGACCCTTTTCGCCACACTTTTCGCATAGGTCGTCATGATTGCAGATCTTAGCAATGTGTCCATATCCATGACATTTGAAACATCTGATTACATTAATATACTCTCTAATGTTATGCGATCTCCAGTTCATATAGACTCGCTTTTTAGCCATTAGATGCTTCCATATCATACAGTCCATTTGGACTATCCAGTTTAATCTGTTTGGGTTGCTGGTGCTAAAACCTCGCCTAAAGTGGATTCTACGACCAAGTTCCTCGGAATCCTCTTCACCGATACAATCAATGTTTTTCCGGATTAATTCCTCCTTTAGTTCTTCCGGTTTGTATTCCTTTTCAACATCGTAAATAATTATCATCGCTTCGATCCTTCTAGGTTCTTCTATTTTTAATCCTATCTCATCTAGGTTGACCGCTTTTATAATTTCTTTGTCTTTTATGCTGTCCATCTCTATGACTAATCCCTTTTTATTCATTTGCCTTATATTCTTAACCTTTAATTTATTCTTGACCTTTTCGAGCGCTCTTGTAACTTTAACTTTTATTTCATCGTTGTTTGCAATTTCATTTTCATCTGTTGGTTTAATTAACACAACTTCTGTTTTTTGTTTTAGGTTCTCCGTAGGATGCGTCCTCACCTGGACTCCCGTGGAAGCTCCAAGGACTCCGGCATACGAAGGTAAGTACTCTGCTTTGCTCTTTAGTTTTAGATTGTCAAGTAATAGCTCATTTATCCTTGTTTTTGACTTTTCATTTTCGAGTACCGTTTCAATAAGCTTAGATTCAAGTACTGCCCATTTACTCATTATGAGCTTTATGGCAGCTCTACTGATTTTGTTAGATTCGTTGAATAAGAAACTTTCTAAGCTTTCTTTCTCCTTGTAGATATCCTGGATTACACGGCTTTTGAAATTTTGCTTCCCAAGTTCGCAGTCACCCTTCGCCTCTTTTTGACAAGAAACGGTTGCATCATCGGAATCGGCACTCGCCGAGTCCAAGTCGATTGCCTTTTTGCTTTGTGATACTGCTTGGGTTTTGGCAGCCTTCGGTCTTGGCGGCTTTCCCTCTACCGCCAGGGAGGCTGTAGAGCCTTCAGAGGCCTTGGAGTCTGATCTGGTAAGCATTGGTGGAGATCTGCTTACCGAACCTCTCCTTGCGAAGGGGTTACCCTCAGGCTCCAGATCAATCAATTGTGATTTAGACTTAGTCCTTATCGTTGTTGCCGTTGTCTTAGTGTTTTGTGTTTTGTTTGTGATTTTATTTTTGTCCTCCATTTTAATCCCACGAGTACGGCGGGAAAGAAGGTCCGCCCGGGCAGAGCCCCCATTACCCGGGTAAGGCGACTTATATACCACTGGGGTTGCGCCAGGTGCCCCAGGGGGATCGTTCGAGACCGCGCTGTTTAGTGTCCTCGCGGCCATGTAGCCCTCGGCACGATGCCTTCCACCTTGGCTTAGGACATGCTCCCTGGTCCGGAATAAAACCGGTGGCACCGGTTGCGTAACGCAACCGGCCCAGGCTCCAGGTGCGCCCGGTGAAGTTCCCCTTCGGAAAGGCCCGATGGCGACCTCGGAAGGCCCGCAGGTCGGGGAGGCCCGCGTATCGCCTTAACCCCGTTTGCCCTCTCCCAAGCTCACGACGATCGGCCGAGGCCTCACGCCGCTCCTGACTCGGGAGAGGTCCGGCGGGAACCACTTGGAGGTGGGGTAGGCTAGGCTGTGAGAGGCTATAACCACGCGGGTTTCCTTGCGCGTCAACAGCCCTTGCAACTATGACTCTCTTGTTCACATACGCGAAGCGAAAACGCTTTTATCGCGGCGTGTTGCTTCGAGGTCCGCCTGCAACCAGCCCAGCCAGCTCCACATCGCCTGCCGCTTGAGATGTTAGTCAGCGGCAGAAGAAATTTCGCGGCGTGTTGCTTTGAAATTTTGGTACTCAGACTTTAAGTCCAACGCGGCGTGTTGCTTTTGACAACTTGGTTTTCCTCTTCAAGGCGTGATGCCGCCGGTAAGAGGTCCTCCAAACCTCGCCACACGCATGGCCCATCACGTCTCCCGCGGCGTGTTGCTTTTAGCCGGAAGAAAAGCCAAGTTTTGCGGCGTGTTGCTTTGGATGTTAGTTAGCAACATTTCTAAGTTCTTCGCGGCGTGTTGCTTTTAGCCATAGGGATTAAATTCTGCGGCGTGTTGCTTTGGGTGTTGGTTAGCAACTTAATTTGCTTCAAGGGTTGTAGTCTTGAAGACCTGGCGCGCAGTTGCGATAATTTTGCCATGCCCGTAGCTCGTGTTTGTCAGCCCACACGGCCGGCTCTGCATCAGCCTCTTGGAGGTGCGCTAGCCTTGAGTCCTGCTTTGCGGCGTGTTGCTTTCGAGCTCGCCGAGCGTCCCTCTCAGCTTAGTTCATTGTCGCGGCGTGTTGCCTTCATCAAGAACCCAGAGGGTTCCTGCACGCCCTCTGCTCTTGTTGTTATGGTGATTTTCTGGACATCGGCAGACCTGACTTTCGTCAGGTCGAAGTTAATGCCCATCACCGGTGCATCTATTTGGTGATTTTCTGGGCACTGACGGACCTGACTTTCGTCAGGGCAAAGTTAGTGCCCATCACCAGTGTCTCGGCCCTTACCGCAGGTGCAGTTCCACAGCAGGTGCCTTAACACTCTTAGACTACCTCTTGCGCGTGGACTTACGCCGGTCGGGACGCCGATCGAWCTGGTCGCTGCAYACCTCGTTGTTGAGGGTCCCAGTCGAAAGCAACGTTGCCCTAGCACCATTTCGGCACTCCGAACGTAAGCCACGCGCACGCCTAGAGGCAGCCCGTACTTATAGAAGCACCCCGGTTCGCAACGGTGAGCAGACGAGCTCAGCAACAGAACGAAAACCGGGGCTCCAGTATTTGCTATAATTGATGAAGGCAACACTCTGCGCCAACATCTTCTTTTCACCATCTTTCGTATGCTTTTTACCATCTTTCGTAAAATAGGGACAGTGGGAATCTCGTTAATCCATTCATGCGCGTCACTAATTAGATGACGAGGTATTTGGCTAATCCTGCATCAACGCCTTAAGCGGATGGACTTCCCGGGGAATAATCCCCCAGTGGATATGTCATATTTAAAATAAATAAATAACGGACGAAACAAGACATACACTTAAATAAAATAATCAAAGGTAATTAAGTTACCAGCTAAGTTGTTAGCACCTATGTTCTTAACATATTAGTTATAGTTAATCCCTAGCTGCCTTGCTGCTTGTTTRTTTTGCCGATGCATTGGGAGAGCGCCCACCAGTAACAGTGGAACGCACTCCCAACATCAGGCATCCATAAATGCATTCGCGATTTCGATAGARCTCCTCAGAGCTGTCATCGACATCGTCAGCCAATCTTTTTTTGGTATCTTGAGTCTCTTTAGCTCCAGCACTGTATTTTTAGGAAGTGCTCCTCTGGAGCCAATAACAATTGGAACAACTCGGGCGTTCTTAGCTTTAAGTTCATTCTTTAGTTTTAGTGCAATATGCTTATATTTTTCAATTTTCTCTCGTGCGGCTGCTGCGAGAAAGTCTTTRTTCTCATACCGGACAGTAACGTCGAGTACAAGTAACCCTTCCTCATTCACTATGACGAGGTCGGGCTTATATCTTTCTCCCTCATGCTCTATCACGGGTTCTGTCATTATCCTGCCGCTTTTTGCTAATCGCTCCTTAATAAGATTAACTATTTCGTTATGCCTCTTAATTCTTTTTGGTTTAGTATGAGGACATTGRCCTAGAATATGCCCGAGTGTCTCATCCTTTTCCCCGCAAGCTCGGCAGATCGGGTTAACGTTATCGTGCGCTCTCTTCATCACGACTCTAGTCGGATACGTATTGGTGCGAAGCTTTATTGCATCRATCAGCCGCGACGACCGCAGTAGGTCACTCCGCGAGAGCCACGCATTGCTTATGGTTTCGTAAGCGAAATCCTCTGAGCCCTGGCCTTGGGCCATTTGTTGCGATAGTTGCTCTCTGTATGACTTTCGCAGCCTAACCTTATAGTCGTCGAGTTGTTTGATTGTCACCGGCCAGGCCAATCGTAACGCAGCGGCGTATCCCGAATATTTCTTCTGAATCTGATCATTTGCTAAAGAGTCGCGAACTACATCGTCTGAGGATTGCATGGCTTTGACGCCATTGCGCAAYGCCGCCAGCAAGACTTGTTTGCCTATCTCCAGGAGACCCAGGCCGCCCTCCTTTCTTGGTGTGTAGAGATAGGCACTACTGGTGGTCTCATGAAGATGCAACATCTTCTTTATATCCTCTCTTATAATAACATCAATCGATTTTAGTACTTCTTTAGAGGGGGGGCGCGCTATCAGTCCATACGTACATCTTGGTAGGAGATATGTTCTCAGCAGATCTACTTTTTGCATTGGTTTGATTGGAAGAGTGCGCACTCTATCGATTATATCTTGAAAGGTGCTGATCTCAAAGCCCTCCATCAAACCTTTCCAGGGCGTTATTTTAGCGCCCAGATATCTAAAGGCCTTTTCCGGCTCGTTATARGGAATCGGTTTTTYTCTTACTACTARTTCTGGATTTTTRACGTACCAGGTCTTATTTCTGGGCACGTATTGARAGGCAGAGCTTTTCTCGATGGACAGGGACATACCTCTTTTTCCCAACTCGCTGTCAACCAGTTGGGTTTGGCTACTGGCTGCTTTCGGGTCGTCGGCTAGTAAGACTATATCGTCTGCGAAGGCCATTGCAGCCAGATTGTGACCCTTTACCTCGATTCCTCGAGTCCTATTCTGGACTAATTCTAGTATAGGCTCTAGTATAGGCTCTACAATCAAATTGAATAATAATGGCGATAAAGGATCGCCTTGCTTAACGCCTCTTTTAATCTTAACGTTTAGCATACCATCGCGGGTTTTAATGGCTGTTTGACAGTCCGCATACATTTTAGCTACAGTGGATGGGATACCTTTTCTTTCTAGAGCCACTGTAATAGCGGTATGCGGGACCGTATCAAAAGCCTTAGAGACATCTAGCACTGTTATAATTCCTCCATCTGCTTTAGCCTTTGCAATAGCAAGGCTTAGTAAGTGTACATTGGCGAAGCATCCATTCTCCTCAGTAAATCCTGCCTCTCAGTCTGCCTAATAACATTGCGTAAGCGGCGATCTAATAAAGACGAGAATATTCTGCTAATCATTGATGAGATCGTGATAGGCCGCCAATTTTTAATATCGCTGGTATCCTTTCCAGCTTTAGGGATAAGTGTCGTTCTATTTARCTTCCACGCTGAAGGATAACCTTCRTTTAATAAGAGGATATTGAAGAACCTGGCCAATATTACACTTGTCCCCTTTTTCTTTAGATGTACTTTGGAGATGCCGTCAACCCCGGCAGCCGATGAATTAGAGATCTTTTTCAGCTTATTCTCTATTTCCGCTGGTGAGATAGGTGTAAAAATCCGTCCCACCGCGACTGAGGTTGCGGTCTGATGTATCGGCTCCTGCTCGGGGCCCGGCATGCCCCATAGATTTACGTACATGTTCCTAGTGTCCTCTATGCCAGGGACTTGGCGAACCTGCATCAAGGACAAATCGTTGGCAGCCACTACGTCCGCCAATTTCTTTGGACAGTTGTTCATGAGTTCTTGACATTTTGCGAATGCGTACTTCCTCTTTTGCGACCTGTTTAGCTGTTTGTTCCTCGATCCACGATTTCGTCTACGCCTAACCTTAGCTTTCTTTGCGTAGTCTTTATTTTCATTTCCGGTGCTAGATAGATCTCCGACCAATCGTTCATATATTACGTTGATCTCCTCTTCTGATAGTAGTTTGCCTGCCAATACGCTGAGTTCGGCATTCCAACTAGCCCACTTATCTGGGGTTTCATAGTTGTTTTTAATCTCGGTGGATATATTTTGTCTCCAATCATCGCCCTCAAGAGCGGGAGCACATTCAAGTACGGCCGAGATTTCAAACTCTGGAACATACGCGTCAGGCTGTGGCGACTCAGCCGCGCCAGCCTCCTCAGGCATCTGAGGGCTCGCTTCTCGCGTTATAAGACGTCTGCGAGCATCACTAATTTGTTTGTACGTTTTGCCAGGGAAAAATTCTGATAGCTTGACATTAATATACTTTTCGCCACGATACTTTTGCTCGAGTGTTTGTAGTTCGTTTAACTCTTCTTTGGACCATACGGTGAGTTTCCTGCCACTCTTACCCGCAGGAACATTGGCTTCGGCCGCACGCTTCGCATTGCGCAGGCTCGGGTGAGCGTGTCGCTCATGCTGAGACAAGCCGATTTGAGTTTCGAACCTATCGTGACATTCGCTGCATCCGTAAGTCGCTAATGGATTATCCGGCTCTCCTTTACATTTTGGGTAATGACAGCGCCACGCATGCAGCTTAGGAAAGACTTTACTGCACTTGTCGCATTCCCATTCCAGTACAATAGCTGGATGCTCTTTGATAACATGCTCGTTTAGTTGCTTTCCACCTAGACAGCTAACACTAAGTCCGTCCTCCACACATTTTGGACAGTCGGTCAAAGTGCTAATATTTCCAAGGGTCTTATAGGACTTAGTAACCCGTAAGGGTAAGGGCTCCCATCGCTCATACGACGACGCCCCTGGGACCCGAACGCCGCGCGCGCTTCTTAGCCTTTTTGCCACACAGGCAGCGGGCGACCCGCCAGAAGCGAGAACGGCATCGACCGCCTCCGAGGCTTTATTTTTATCAGCTTCCATAATAGCTAATTTCGCTCCTATAATAGAGCATCCGTGCAGAGCTGGCACGGTGCCCGGGCAGTAAGGCTGCTCCTCGCCAGCGACGATCTTAGTCGACTGAGAGATTCGCTCACGAGAGCCCGGCCGAGACCGAGCTACCAGGAATTAAATAGATATTCCAAACCTGGATGAATAATTAGATCAATGCTTCGCAGAGCAAGCTCTGCTAATTCCGAGATGTGTAGGTTAAGCCATTATACCCAGGAATTAAATAGACACTCCAA
>JANQDE010001109.1:4698-24904 GCA_037157785.1 Cephalotes varians | reverse complement strand
ACAACCAGTGTTTCGTAAAGGGCTTGAAACCAGCTTTCTCATCCCATGGTGAAAAACTAGGGGTTCCATTTAAAAAAACCATCGTGACCCCTGAATGACCTTCAAAATGACCTTCCAAGGATTTTTCAAGGTTCAGTACCATACTTCCCCCATGTAATCCTAAACTTTTCATACGAAACATTTTTCCCTATCCCTACTAGTTTTCGAGATATTTGACTGGATCACTTCAGATGGTCCACCCTGTATATATATATACCCAGCAAACACAATGTTACATGTAACATTGTATTTTGTCATCCGAGTGGAAAATTTGGACAAAACCAGCAAAATGAACCAATTAAATTACTGGAGTGGCTTGATTAAATCAGTATATTTATCAGTATATCAGTATATCCGTATATTGAAAGATGACAGAAATTCTGTTTTTGTCGTAGATCTCCATCGGAGTGTTTCTCTTGCTGCCGCGCCTCAGACAAGAGTTGCTCTTCTTTATTTTTGGGTCAACCCACTAAGGCCGGCTTTACCTAGATGGCGAGAGCTGTCAGTTCTGGGCGGAAGGATTCAGTGGAAGTTGAGAAAAATAATAAGGATGTCAATTAATTATAGGCATAAGTCGATTTATTTATTATGTTGAATATGTAGATATAAAGCTGAGTGTTATATGTTTATTGTTGAAATATACTAATGTGTGTATGCGGATATACACACACATATATATATATATATATATATGTGCCGCCCGAGGAAGTGCCGCCGCAGGCCCCGAGTCTAAGTCGCCCCATCAGCAACGGACAGGTTGCCAAAAGGAGGCTCCGACAGTCGGAAATGGAAAGTTTGGCGGTTCCAAAAGGGAGCAGTACAAAGGAGGACCCCGCCGCGCGGCCGAGCGAAAGGAAGGTCCCCAGGTCGGAGTAGGACCTCGAGGAGGATGTCGTCTCGGCCTGGCCAGCCGGACGGATCCTGCCTCTGAAAATTCAGTCTCCCCAACAAGATCTACGGGCCGCGCTGAAATTTACACATTCCTGGGCTCTATCCAGGATCCAAGGATCGAGGGCGCTCCAAACATACGATATTGAGGGGATGCGCCGAAGATCGGCGCAAAACTCGAGGGGCCTGGGCGAGCGCCGACGGCAGCCACTGTTCGGCGAGCGATCATTTGGAGTGGACCACATCGAGCGTGCCCCCTATGCTGTGCTTATTGCTTGACCTTCTCTCTCTCAGATCTTGCCAATCAGAATTGAAAGAATCACGCCCCTCTGCCATATATTGAGCGAGGAGCGGCCGGACACATTTTGCAATTAATGGAATATATTAGAGTGGTGCGATTATTCGCGCCTGGCGCCCATTATCTTAAATATTGCAATTACGTGTTGAAATCGCTCCATTGTCGCGTATTGTTTTGCTCATTTCATCGTGTGTCGCGCTGTCTTCGTCGTCGCGTAGTCCCGTTTTTGCGGACGAATTCTTTTCGGTAGCGCGTATCGTCTCGTCTTTGTTTCGCGTATCGCCTAGTCTCCGTAGCGTGTATCGTCTCTTCTTCGTCGCGCGTACTGTCTATCTAGTCTTCGTTGCGTGTATCGTTTAGAGTTCTCATTTCGCGTATCGTTCCATCTTCGTTGCGCGCATCGTTTAGAGTTCTCATTTCGCGTATCGCTCCGTCTTCGTCTCGCGTATGATCTATTCGTCGTTTTGCGTAATAAGCTCCCTAAATCGTCGCGTATCGCTTTGATTGTACAGCTTATAATTGTGGACGGGCTCTCACGGGATTCGGCGATCCCGGAGCTAACCCCGTCGTCGCAATATATGTACGATTACACAGGCCTGCAAGTTTTTTTTTTCCAGGTATAATAGTTTTTGATATATTTTTTCGCGCTGAATCCAAATCCGGCCGCCAAATTGTCGTCACGTTAAGATTTTGAAATATCCTAATCTAAAAGTGAGAAAAATGCGTTTTTTGCCATATTCGAGGTTATATTGCTTCGTAAATTGATTTTTTTACACAAAACTCGTTTAGGCATTTGAAAGTATTGAAAGTATTGAAAACGCTAATCTAATAAATTTCAATCGACCATATCTCTAAAACGGAATAAGATATTTGAAAAATTCAGAATGGGTTCTGAAGGGGAAGAGTTGTACTTTCAAATGCCTAAACGAGTTTTGTATGAAAAAATCAATTTGCAATATAACCTCGAATATGGCAAAAAACTGCGTTTTTCCCACTTTTAGATTAGAATATCTCAAAATCCTGACATGATACGACAATTTGGCGGTCGGATTTGGATTCAGCGCGAAAAAATACATTAAAAGTGACTATTGCATATAAAAAAAAATTAATTGACCTCTTGGATGCAGGCCTGTGTTATTTATGTGTATCCTTTCCCTTAAATATCCTATGGCTTGTAAGTTTTTCTATCCCGTGAAAAGTTGCGTGACTTTAATTGTGTAAGCTGTTGGATGTGAGGATTCGATTTGTTCGGTGCATTCGGGAGTTAATGATCCTTCGGTTTCATGTATAAGATCTATAACTTCTATGTTATTATCAGTAGGATGATTGGCGTGTTGTTCTCGCCACGCTGCCCTACGTAATTGCTTTTTTGCTTGGTCGGCAATATAATGGTCGGTCTCAACAACGATGATGGTCGGCCGTCTCTGTAAAGCAGCAATGCGCATGCGCTTCCTGCTCGATGGTGATTACGCCAGACCATCTATGGATTAAAGGATTGTGAAGGAAGAAGATTGTTACTGGAGCGAATATACGCTCAGCAATAAGAAATTACTTGAAGCGAGGAGACGCTTAAGCATATCTCAGGAGAAGGTTCGGAAAATTTGTATGGCATTTTAGTGTTCAAATTTATAGGATAAGTCTCAGAATTTTTGAAGCGAGATACGCTTAAATTTCTGCGACTGATATGGATTGAAGGAAATCGCTGAATATTTGAAGCGGAGTACGCTTAAATTTTTGCGACTGAAATGGATCTTATTCTTGAAGCGAATTACGCTTAAAAATATTTAAAGGAGATCGCTGAATATTTGAAGAGGAATGCGCTTAAATTTCTGCGACTGAAGTAGATTTAAAGGAAATATGCAGATGATCTTTCACTTATTAGAAATTGTACGTATAGATAAAAAAAAGAATATATGTATATATATATATATATATATATTGTTTATTTTCGCATGTGAATGCTTATTATTAATTTCTCGAGAGGAGAACTATTCAGAAAAAGAAATAGTCTTATAAAATTGCTTTATTTAGTCACACAATCTTTGGTATTAAACTTTTAAACGTGATGGTTGTTTACAATAGTTTCTGTTGTATTGTAAATTTATTCTACACACATATCTATGTGACGCTATATGGATGATGAGTATGAGAATAGGCGCGCGCAGCGCACCAGAAAGGAAGAAGGCCCGAGCGAACACAGCGCTCGCTCGCTAGCGAGAGTTAATGGCGATAGAAAGAAATATATAGTAATAGAGAAGAATTGTATCGAAAAGATTATATACTAGAACTAAATAAAGTGATTGTTATACAATTCCAGTGGTAATAATAAAATAGCAACTACGCACCTACATAAACAAACAATTTCAATTAAAACATCTTATTATTCGGAAAAGGAAAAACCTTATAAAATCGTTTTGATTTAATCACTCAATACTTGATGTTATATTTTTAATGTGATAATTGTTTTATTGTTTTATTTACAATAGTTTCAATTAAGACATCTTATCGCTTAATTTATAAGATTGGGGACGCAGAATTAATTAATAAAAAAAAAAAATAAAAAAATAAGCGGTAAACAATAGAAAGAACTTACATTTAATGTCGATTCTGGAAGAATTTCGAGTCGCTTGTCTTGTGAGTGAATAGTTCGTGGCTTCGATTCGTCTAATGATGTTGCTCGCAGCTGTGGGTTGACGAAATGGTGAAGCTCGAGGCTGTGGCGGTATTCGAACACTGATCAGAATTTTAAATAATAAAAAAAAGAAGTTCAGAATCACTTGAAACTTTCGGCGAAAATAAAAGTCTGCGGTGAAAAACTGATTGTCTGAGTCTTAATGAACGACAATCGACACTGTCTAAATCTTTTATAATAACGCGTACTGATCGACGCTGTCAGAGTCCTTTTTAAAGTATGAAGTATGATTGACAATGAATGAAAAACCGCACTTAAATCTTATTAATGAAGGAGTGAATCTATGAATCTGACTCGTGAAGGAATGAATGAATCTGACTCGCGAAGGAATGAATGAATCTGACTCGCGCTCGAGCTTCGCCTATCTTTATATAGTGGTAGGGACAAAGGATGCCCGCTTTTTGCGTCGCATAACGAAAGTTCTCCGAAGTCGGTCCGTGGATAGTTTTATGTAAGCTGGTATGTTCTATTTAGATGGATTTGAATTAGTATTCGATATTTCGCGGCTGATATCAAGAGTGACGCCACATCGGCTATCGGTTTTGCTATTTTTTCAAGAGCAATGCATATCGGTTTCGCCAGCCTTACATCAAGCGGACAACGATCTTATCGTAAATGGTTTTTCAACGCTACGAATTATCGAATGGCTGGTGTGGTTATCGAATATCGGAAGAAGATCTTGATTATCTTAATGAGTATACGTCTGCATAGAAGAATATGATATTTTGACCTTTATTCTTATAATACTATTTACTTACTTATCGAGTGATCGAAGAATGCATAGGCAAATTCTTATAATAATTTAACATTATTACGATACGTCAACTGATAATAATCTGTCAATAATGAATCAATAATTAATAACAATTTGAATATTTTATTTGACTGTTGCGATATCATTTTCATTGTTCTTTGATGTATTATTTTCACTGAAGAAGACTGCGTACAGTCAAAACGTTTAATTATATTATGCAATTAAAGTGTTTTACATTTTGATTAGTAATTAATATTTTATAAAAGATAACAAACATTCTTACTTTGCTCGTTTTGGTCGTCTTATTTTAATTTATTATATATTTGCTAGTGCAAGCTGCTAGTTTACGAGCGTTATTCAATTAGTTTAGTTTAAATTGAATATTATTCATAGCGATTCATAAATATCTGTCGAATTTAACGTTGCTTGTGCATTCTTTTGTTATTCACTCTTGCTCTTAACCTTAACGCTTTTCTTCTCTAATATGAGATTATTCCTTTTTTTTTATATTTTTGCAATTTGTACGAATATATGTACTTATATATATATATATTTATGTACTAAAACTCACTATAAAATGAATACAATAAAAAAAAGATTATTAACTAAATTTTAATATTAGAGGATTAATGTAGTATAAATGCTACTAATTAGTTAGATAATAAGTATAATTAATAGAAAAAAGGAAAATTTTTCTTGACGTTCAGACGTTACAATTTGCTGGGTAACTAAATAAATATTAAGTATGTCGAATTATATACAAGCTATAAAAATTTTCAAGGTTACAGTTATTGATCTAAGAACCATGTAAGGAACATCAAATATGATTGCGACTAGTAACATAATGAAGTATTAAATAACGTTACAAAGCATAATGGATTCGAATAAAAAATACAAATGAGACGTTAAAGCGTATATTCGAGTTTAAACCTAATTAGTCATCGGGGGTGAAATTCACCCCAAACATTTTTCAAACTCCTCGTAAAATCCTTTAATCGTTCCTTAATCATTATTACTCCATTCTTCTTGCAAAATAAAGGCCTTTCATTTTTTGACATATTTGACGCTTTCAATCTTCAAAATAAATATATTTTTTTAAACGGATAGTATTGCAATAATTTTTTAATTGAAATATAATGTTTCAGGAATAGATTCTCATAGTTTTTTTGCTCGAAATCAATTCTGTAAAAAAAAAACAATTTTTTCCGTAAAAAACACGATTTTTTCGTTACCTTAACTTTATCGATTTTTTACAATATTTAAATAATTAATTTTGGTTAGGAAAATTGTGAGACCTTTTTTCGAAATTCTTGAACACTTAGATATTTTTTTCAGATTTTTAGGATTCATTGTTAAAGCAGGATATCACTTTCTCGCGGAGCTGGGGTGAATTTCACCCAGTGTGACCGTTATGCAATTCTACTGAAATGTGACCAATTAGGGTTAAGATAACTGTAAATAAGCATAGCCATAAAGCTATCTGAACAAAGACAAAAATTATATAATATATATAATAATGACTAGACCAGCATATTAATTTTTAGATAATGCATATACAATTCTTTAATCAAAAATATCAACTTGCATATTAATTTTTAGATTATGCACATATAATTCTTTAATCGGAAATATCAGCTTACATTGCATAAAGGATCGAATATGAATATCAAAAAAGCAAAAGTGATCTTATCTACATCAATAATTTCCTGAGTTTGTGTCGAGGAGACTTACCTCACTTAAATCTGGGCTTTTGGAATATGTATCAATAGAAAAAGTTAGGCCAGAGTTTCCGCAGGTTATTTATCATTTCCTTGCGATAATTGCGTATCAAAAGCTGCACACGTCACACTTCTCAAAATGGAAGGATATTTCCAAAATGGATGTAATGACGCAATATCCCTAAAGAAGTTTTGTCGGTTCCTGTTTCAGCTCTATAGCATTCAAGACATACGATTGTTTTATCGTCCTTGTGTTGGAAAAAAAAGGGATGAGACACAACGAGCGCTATCTATATGGTATGATATTTGATAACTTGAAAAAGTTAGAACGCGGTCCTGATAGTAGAAGACATATGTTGGGCATAACCGTGTTTATTTTCATTGACTCCCAAAGCTTAAAATAACGTAATAGCGCGTAACTTGGGTTCAGTTGGGCGCGCCCGTGGGAAAAATGTATGACTTAAAATGGCGACAATGTCTCACGGGTCATGCAATGAGATAAAATTAATTTGCAATGCAAATAAATCTCTTATCTTTTACAGGAATGAACTCGATCTATACTTACTGGATTGATCTTTCTTGCTTGCTCTCTCTCTGGATGAGGCCAAGTTAAGAGATAAAGTTGCGTCGTTACCGAATGAATCTCATGATTCATTTGCACTCGCGATAATTTTCAACAACGCTTTTCTTGTAATAAATTAATGAAAGGATCAAGTTCGAAAATTGCGTGTTCAAGATATATGTATATGTATAAACCGTATATTTAAAGATTACTAATACAATTTCACTTTAACAATTAAATTTGATTGAATTATACTATACTTAAATTTAATTGGACTGAGACGCGACCTAGAAATGAAAATAGAAATAGAACATTTCACGATTTAGAAAGATTTTGAGGAGATGTTACTCGTTCGAGAAGTAGAAGCGAAGAGAGTAAGGGATCGAATCTGTAATTCTTGATGACAATGATTGATGTCTTTGCGCAGATATTATGTAGAGTAAAAAAGTTGCGCAATGACATGAAGGATTGTTAAGAGTTATAGAATCGTTCCCTTGAGTCTTAGCGCGTTCCCAAGGGACTCGGTTCACTGTGAAGGGGGAAAGCTCTTTCACTACATCTGGCGCAATGCTATTCGCTGAGACGCTAGGGCTGAGTCTTACTTTAGGCGCTTAGTGAGATCAATGGGAAGGGGTGCCAGGATGCGTGATTCATGACGCTCGCGGCAGTGAATATCTACGTATCAAGTTATTGATGGCCATAAAGCTGATTTAGAAGTAGCGCGAATTTGACGTGACACCTCCCCCTCTTAGAATAAAATATTGGACCATGTCCAACATTTTACTTGATGATGCTTAATTTGATTTAATCTTATTAATATAACCTATTGTCTTACATATTGTTCTAGCTTTATATATTATTATACGATTAATTTTACACGATTTATATAGATTATTTCTTAGAGTTCAATAAGGCACGGAGTTTTTTATGATATATCGGATTTTGGGTTTCACTCACATTTCTTGGGGCTGATGAAGGGGGATAATTGATCCTCCGGCGTTGAGCGGACTTCCGGCGAATTTCCTGCTGGGAATAAGGGTCTGTATATCTTGATGTCCTTATGGGAATTCCCTCGTAGCAGTCCTGGCCAGGTGCAACAAGAGATGAGTAACGGAGCTCCAGACTGCTCCGATTAAATGCAGGCTCCAGCCATACATTGAGTGAAGTGCGTAGCCATGGTGTCCACGATTAGTTTAATTAGTCGTATTAGGAAGAAGATTGTCAGGACTCCCGCGCTCGTCGATTCGGAGGTTATGAATCCCTGCTAGATGCGCTCTCCCGCGCTTTCGGCGATTCTTTTCAGGGATTTCTCGTCGAGATGCTTCCTAATGGTACATTTTGACCCATTGCTCCTCGTATCAACATGTTCAGCATTTGAGGTCTCTCTACCGGGACCGTTATATAGTGGCGAAGGCGGTTCAGGTCTTCGCCCGAGTATATACCACTAGTTGCAAGGGTCGCTGGACTGATATTTCCAGGTTGGTCGAGTTAACGAATGAATAATAGGCAGAGGCGATGATCCGGGCGCGGCATGAAATGAAACCATGTTCCGTGGATTTTATAGTTGGCAGCAGTTCACTGCAATCTCTCGGTGTTCCCGTCTGCGGATTCTGTATTCTAGACTCTGGGAGAAGAATACCGATTTATACCGATTTATTATTGTGGGTTATCGGCAATTCGGCGAAACATCCTTCTGTTTGTCGAACTCTGCATTTGACAGGAACGCATTTGATAACGCATTGTATAACTTCTTCGGCCGCTACAGCTGTGTATCCGGGAGTTTTCATGATTCTGTAGGCCATCTCGTCGGGGGCAATGCTGGACAGCGTGAGTACGTTTTGGAGGATCTGCTTTTCCAATGCGCAATTTCTTTTTGCTTCATGATGTCCTTGTATAGGCGTTAACTGCGTTTTGATGTGTTTTTTGATGTAGACAAACTTGGAATTAACATAAGCGAAAATATCTAGATTATTTACAGAGATTCTTGATCGTACTCTAAAGGTATGATCGCGTTGTGTTTCCAGGATAAAAAGCTTGGGGTGTTTGGTCTGCCTTTGCGTGTAGCCACAAAGGCTAATCTTGGCTGTCTTGGTGAGCACAAAAGTAGTTTCTCTTGTAGTGACCGTGTAGACGGTAGGTGACATCTGATTAGCCCTGGAAGTTTCAATTTATTCGCCTGGCCTTCATATGGAATGTCATGTGTCAGTGATTGAAATGGCAGCTGTCAGCGGTGGACCAAAACGTTTTTCCTCCATAGGCGTTTAAACACTGTCCGGATGCGATTTTGCAGTGCAGTCTTGAGAATAATTTCATCTGATCTGCGGCGTATGGGAGCCTCGAAATTGCGCGACGTTATCTTGATTGATGCCTGCACGATCATGTTATCCTTGGTAAGGAACGTTGGATGTCGGTGCACCGTCCATCCAACGAGGTAGATCCAGCGACAAATGATACTCTGGATAGTCGTGCTGTTCGATTTTAGGTGATATAGCTCTTTCTGTCTCCCAGATCGATTGTTCCGGTCTTATGAATTCTTCTGTATTTGCTGGCTGTCATTTCTTGCAAATAGATTCTTCTTCCGTTGTGGAATATTGACAGTGACTATTGACGTGTGAATCCATTCCGCAATAATGTATGGTGCGGTCAACAAGGTTTCCATCTTGCACTGTGTCCTGTCGAAGTCTGAGAGTTGTAGTAGTTGGACGTAGACATCCTTCGATTTCTTCCAAATCACAATTTCCGATGTCTAAGAGTGATAAGGAGGTAATGTTAAATCCATAATCTCCGTAGTCGTAGCCCATTAATTTATTTGCAAATTTGATGAAGAGCAGGATCGTGATGAAAAGAAAGATTGTCAGCTGATCTTTCATGGAGCGTGCCAAATGTTGAACTGGTGCGTCGATTGTTTTTCAGGCGTGCCTGCTGGGGGTATCGTCCAGTAGATGCGCTCCTTGTTCCGATGTAGTGCAATTTCTTCTTTCTCTTATCTCCATATACCACGAGTTCTACTTATCACTATCCTAATATTATTTTATCTAAATTTTTCAGAACTCTTTCGTGACCCTATGTACTGATCTGCGAGTTTCCCTTTTACAAGTTCTTTTAACAAATAAACTTGATCGCCACGTTTAAACGCTCTTGACTTCCTAATAGTGTTTCACTCTCTGTTTTGCGCGGTTTAAATTTTCGCTAGCTAACTCTTGTGAGTCTCGGAACCGGTTGAACAGTGAAGTTAGGTAGTCCACGTATGTTTCGCTTAAATCGCTTGCTAGGACCGAATCGCTTGAAATTCTAGCTGATTTGCTGAATACTAATTCGTGCAATGTAAACTTTATACTTTTATGCACGCTTGTGTTATAAGAGAAGGTCGCTAACTTCAGTGTTCATGCCACTCGCGATTTCTTCTCGCAACGTATTGTTTGAGGTACTCCCAGAGTATGTGGCTTCTTTCGATGGAGCCGTTCGCTTAAGGATGGTAAGCGATAATTTTTGCTTGTGATATTCGGAATTTTCGTGCTATAACGCGCATAAGGCTATTAGGAAATTCGAACCTTGATCAGTGAGAAGAGCTTTAGGGACGCTATAAATACAAATAAAATGGTTAACGAACGCGCTAACTATCTCTATGGCCTGCTTCAGGGGCAGCGCGAGTGAATATTTCGTTAGGAGGTCTTGTATAGTGAGAATGTACGTGTTCGGATTTCAGTGGATACTGTCCACTGAACCCGAACACGTACATTCTCATCTCTAATGTCCATACAAATTTATCGAATACAACGCATGGAGTATCTATTAAAATCATTGGTTGCCGAGTTTTTACACGCACTAATTTTTTCAGTTGACAATTCCTTCGACAATTCAATCATTGTCTCAGACAGTTTCGTATATATGACTATATTTCAGTTTAGCCAATAATATCGGGCTTTGATTCGCAAATAGGTTTTAGTTACGCTCTTATATCCACCTGCGTAGTCGTGATATTCCTTAAGTATTCGCGGGCAATCGTTAAGTGGTGAAATTGAAATTTGATTGGTACATATTAGGATTCTACTATGATCTCGGAATATGTCATCTAAAATATCTCTGATTTTATGTTATGGCGTAAACTCGATGTCGCCTTTACATATAGATACTGACGTTAAATTTAGTTCGGTAACTACATTCAACAATAACAAAAGTATTTCAGTCATTATTTGTCTGCTCATTTTCTCAGATATGCGTTTTTCGATTATTAATGCAATTATATCGGTTTTTGTCGCCGATTAGTTTAGCGCGTCCGAGAGCAGGGTCTTCGCGGTAGTCGCCCTTCTTTCGCAAGCATGTGTGCTTCCTGATCACAGGATTCGCCCTGCTGTGTGGTAAAAATTACAAAATTGCCTTTTCGCGTGATAAAATTATCGAATATCTCACGTTGTTTGAGTGAGATGGAATGTTTGCTTGCACGGAGTTTGCACACGCGAGAATTAAAAGAGGACCGTTGTAATGTATAAGTATATTTAACAGAAATTACAGCACACTATTACACCATTTACATTTTAATCTTTCTCTTCTCAGGGAGCAACTGAGTTGAGTTTGACGGCAAGATTTTCACCGAGTGACACAGAGAGCAGCTACATTGCCGAGGAAGAAAGAAAAGAAAAAGAACTTCGCGGGTTGAACGCGGCGATTTTATACACTTGTCCTTCCAAAAAGTTTCCCTTTGTTTTATTCTAACGGACTTTGTGACTTGCAAAATTTTGGGAACATTCTGGAAGAACAGGGCATTGCTTTGCCAATATTATTTTGCTTACTTGCTAACGAGTGCGTGCATATTAGATGCATCTTTTCAAATAGGCACCTTATAATTGGCCCTCTTTTCAAATAGGCATCTTATAATTGGCCCAGCGCTCCACACACCTGGCGTCGACTCGTGATTGTGTTGAAGTGCGAACGACTGCGTCCAGAAATTTCCTGCGCCGCGCGAAATTTTGACTGTACGCAACTTAATGACTTTGCGTGTTTCCAGCATTTCGCCCGCCTCGGCAAGTGAAGCTGCCGAAAAATTTAAATCAGGTGTGGCGATTAAGAGGTAATACACGTGGCTCAGGCTAGCACTTGGCTGATACGAGAATTCCCGCGAGAACTCTCGTATCGTGCGATTCAAACGCGACGTTACGTGAGATATCGTAAGTAACAGAAGTACATGCTACAGTGTTCTATTCAATGAAGATTTAGTATGTGAAGCTTGATAGTGAGCAGTTGCCAACGCGCGTAATTACTGTGGTACAGAGTTTCATATGTGCTTACGTGAAAGAATTACAATAAATGAAATGGAATGGCTATCAGTATGTGATGAATGAGAATCGTCCGATTGCTGAAACACTCACTGCTGGCGCAACCAGGTGAGTTTTTTTAACTAAAAAAATTTTTGATACATGGAAAATTAAACAATGGCTACTTTCAGCAGAGAAAGCAGCTTAGTAAGCGCTTTGCGCTGATTAGATTATATTTTTAGATCTAGAGGAATAGTCCTATCTCAATTTAGATCTAAAAGTATAATTCAATCAGCATAAAGCTTACTAAGCTGCTTTTTCTGCTGAACGCTATGAAGCGTCTGGCACAGTCCTCTTCGTGAAACGAAGCGGCGGAAAGTTGCCAGAAATGCATCTGCTGAGTAATCAGTTGCTGCGTCTAAATGAACAGCTTTGCTGCTCATGTAGACAAAGATTACGACAAAAGCTTTGTGACTTCGCCCTGGTTCGCAGCATGATGGGCTGGCGTAATCCACTCTCGTGTGCTGGAATGGCCTCGCTGGTGTCACACGTTGATGCGGCAAATCTGCCATCATCTGTTGAGAGGTTGCCGCTCGCCGACGCACACATACGACACACTGGTGAATTAAAGTGGTGCCCGTTTGCCCACGTTGCAATTGATCACCAGCCACTCACAGCGCTTGAACAGTGAAAAGCCTCTAGGTACTGGCTGCTGTGAGTGGCTGTGATCAATCGTAACATGGGCAAACGGGACGCTCCTGTGGATTAGATACTTCACGGCCTTCCTTCCCTGTGGCACCCAGAATTGGCGGCGAAAAATCTCTAATGTCTGTTGTCATGCAATGTTCGCCTGTAGCAAGGATATTATTAGTTTTGTGAGATAAGAATGAGCGGGAAGGATCACGGAATGTTTTTTCTCGAGGGGTAGCAAGGAATGTTTAATTCTGCCATCAACTCGTAGAATGCCTTGGTCGTCTATGAACGGAGCCAACTTGTTCAGAGTATTCTTCTTTGGTAGAAACTCTTCCTTGCTCAACGTTACTAATTCAGTTTTCAAATTTTCAGCTTGAACTATTCGGATCCAAGCCTACTGAGCCTTCTTCTAATTCGTGAGCTGTCAAGATTGCGGCGTTGGCGACTCCACTCTGAAGAAATCGTCCTTGATGCTTTGATTTCTAACTGTGTAGCCAGCACCATAGCTAGCTTGTTGAGTGACGAATATCGCAGAAGTTGTTTCGACTTTTCGTCTTGTTGCTGCACCAGTCTGGCTGCTGCTCTTCGCCGTTCAGGTAGCTCCTCGTTAGGCATCGGCGTGGCGAGTAAGGTTAGCCACGAATCGTGATTTTCATCTGACCACCATGGATCCTGCCACCACAGAGTATGAGCCGCGAGCTCGCGCGACTTCTTGTGATGGCCTTGTATCCAGTTCAAAGTCGCTGTTGAGTCCAGTCAGGTGTGGTAACAGTAACTTTAAAGCTTCCCTCAGATAAGCAACAAGCCGAACTAATGCAGCCTTAGCACAAAGCTCAAGTCTTGGCTGCGAGACTTGCTTTACCGAAGAGACTTTTAGCTGCGAGCGATAATTTGCCGCCTTCTTCTTCTGCTTGTGGGTAAACGACGGCAGCATACGCTTGCTCTGATGCGTCAGCAAAGTGTGAAGTTCCAGCGACTGTTGATTATCCGACTCCCGGACAAGCGTACTTTGATTGTTTCGAGAGCAGTTCTTTCTTCTTGCAACGATCTGCATATCCGACAGTCCTCTTCATGCAAGGGAGTATCCAATCCTTTTAGCCAGGCGGACTGAATAAGGATTTTAGCTCGAATTGTCACTGGAGATAGCCAGCCCAGCGGATCGAACACCTGGTTGTTTGAGAAAGAATACTTCTCTTCGTGATTGGCTGCTTATCGTTGTTCTTCATAGAGAATGAAAAGCTGTCTTTAGTTGAATGCCAACGAAGCTAAGCGTGGTGTGACAATCTGTTGGTTGCCTCTCTCGCGGATCCACTGGCATTATCCTTCGTGGGAATTTTGTCGAGGAATTTTGCATTATTAGCCGCTCATTTTTTGAGCGGAAAGTCTCCCGCCTTGCACTCGATCAGCTGCTTTTGCAATTGGCATATCTCCTTTAATGTGTTTGCACCGGTCAAAATGTCGTCGACGTAGACCCCCTACTGAGAGCGGCTGCTCCCAGAGGGTTGGTTTCGTCAATGGCTAGTTGTCGCAAGGTTCGGATCTCAAGAAATGGAGCATAAACAAGACCGTAAGTCACAGTGTTTAGCCTGTATTTGCGTACGTTATCCGCGGTGCTAAACCTCCACACAATTCTTTGCAGGTGTCTATCAGTCGGATGGACAAGAATTTGCCGATACATCTTTTCTATGTTCGTTGCCAAGATATATCGATATGTTCTCCAGTTCAAGAGTACATCTGTCAGCTGTGGTAAAAGATTTTGATCAATCAGCAAGTGCGAATTTAGAGACTTACCTGACGAGAGTTGTAGTGAGCCATTAAAAACTACGAAGTTTTGTGGTAGAGCTTGATTCTCGAAGTACTCCGTGATGAGGCAGATAGCACAATGTCTCTGAGTTACCAGATTGACCAGCAGGCGTCACGTGTCCCAGCTCTTCATATTGTTGCATGAAATCTATATACATGCGATGTAGTTTTTCATCGCGCGAAAATCTCTATATGAAGCAACGAACGCGTATCGCGTGGTAGATCGATCAACTTTTTTGTTAGCTTCATTGTTCGTGTGTAAGGTGATGTAAAGATTCTCGCACTGCTGTTCCTCTTTTGGAAGCTTAGAGGGCTTTGATGAAACTTCTTGCTCCCAAAATCTCTTGACAAGTTCTGCAAGCGAGTCAGTTGTGAGGCATTGGTGAGCAAATTTCTTCGTAAAATTTACTTTTTCTGGCGAATTGATACGTCCGGAGATGATTCCTAACACTGTCTTTTGTGCGATAGATTCTCGCGGATCGTCAATCCAAGCCAAGATTGCTGCAAACACGTCGGCTCCAAACAAGATGTCGACAGAATCCGAAGAGAGAAATTTTGGATCAGCCAGCTCCAGGTTTTCCAGATGAGACCACGACCGCGTTGTTACGTTTGAGCTATCCGTGTAAACCGTGAGACGCGGAAGCACGAGAGCTGTGATTGTAAAAGCTGAATCGTTGAAGTGGGGCTTCAAAATGACTTTAACAGTCACTCGGCCCTTTGCAACTCCCGCCAACTCCAATTAATCGATTAACGCGCGAGTGTGACGAATTGTCTCGAAAGGACACGATCGATGACATGAACGCGAACTGTTGCTAGCAATATCGTCACGGATCTTTCAACACGATTTCGAGCAACGTGAGACGTGAAAGTATCTGCGCTTTCAACTTTTTGTTCCCAAAGCACGTCGTGAAGCGCGGTGTGGTGACACTCGTTGCACGAATTTTAAAACATTGATATATTTAAGTATCATATTACACATTTATTTTTACAAAACATTAATTTATTTCTTACTTTCTAAAATATAACACAGTGTCTATAATTTCATTTAAAACGCGCATTAATTTACACTCTATGAGTGAAGTTTTATTGTAAACTTTACGCAATTTTTTTAACGCTTCATATTTATTATTAGGGCAATTTTGGCGTATAATAAACAGACTCTTTAAATTTTGCATCAACTTTAAATACATTCTGTCTTATCGAGCGAAATGCATTCTCAACACAATGTTTGAGATCTAGCATAAAACGTACAGTTGAAGGCTTCATGTATATAGAAGTATCTTCCGTTGCGAATTTTACTACATTACAAAGTATCACCACGAGAAACTATAAACTCTTTCGAACATCAGATCTGCAAGAGTGGTACGAGTCGCACGTTGTCAAGTCTACTGTAACATCGCTGAAAGAATTTTAGGAACGCAATAATGGATGGGCGTTGTCGCTTATACTCAATTTAACAATTAAGGTTTATTGACGTGCCCGATAATTTCCAGACCCAAGAGACAACAGAAACATGCTCTATTTATTTTACGTGTGCATTCGTGTTTCCTGCAACCCCCAATAAAAGAGAAATCACCGATAAACAAAGAATAGATAAAATAAATAATATCTCTGGAAGGTAGCGTGAGACTCATCTTGCCCTCTCTTCAGGAAACGGGGCGGGCAAATGAAGATCCGAACTTGCCAATAGATAATCGTAGAAAAATCATACTGCCCTACAAACAGCGACGAACACCAATAAACAAGCGTACGATAAGATTTGCGTTGCGGGYGGAGCTGAGCTAATGCGAGAAACTCCAACTAAAATTTGATCACCAAGGAAGGGTATCCCACTAACCAAAACCTTGGAAACAACTACCTTAAGTTTACCCATCCCACAAGAAATCCATCCTAGAAGACTCCTATATAAACCACGATACTTTGAGCCCTCGCACAGTTTAGTCAACTCTCTTTTCGTCGACGCAGTTAACATTCGATCACGCCAACTTACGACCTACTAGTTCGTTACCATACAGTTCTACAAGGGAATTCTCGACACTCTCTTTTCGTTGACGCAGTTAAAGTTCGATCATTCAGTTCTACGAGTGAATTCTCGACTCTCAATTTTCGTCGGCAGTCAACGCAGCAAAACTCGAGACACCCAGGAGCTCCCGACGTTCAGCCGTCGCCACCAAGCAGTAAGTTGCAATATCACATGTATATCTTTATATATCAAATCGGTTCGCGAAATATCCCCGGATCTTCCAACGGGTTGTGCTCTCAAAATTTCTCACCCAAATACGTGAATTATCCCCCTCATCACTCCTTCTATTAATCCTTCTTACTTACCCTACCTTAGACGTCAACCTACACGGTGGACTGCGTATCCTTTTCTCTATCCTACCTTAGACGTCAACCTACACGGTGGACTGCGCATCCCTTTATTCATTCGATCACCCCTATCCTCCGCCAAAAATCGTTAAAGCCGTAATTAGTAAATAGCAAATTCCTTGCGATAGTGTCCGACCAACCGAATTTAAAACGCCTCCGGCAAGCGGCGAGACGTCGTCGGAGTCGTAGAAGAAGGCAGGCGCGACGGGATCTAGACGCAGCTTATCAAGCATATCTCCGTGAGCTAAGACCGGACCATAGTCCACCCGATCCGCGGAACGACTCGCGAAACAACTCACCGATACACGCGATACCCTAATCCGTCGAACTACCGTCATCTCCCGTTCATGAATCTATTTCACCCCCACGTCCTTGTACCCCTCTTCCCGACTCTCCTCACTCGGTGCTAACACTCCGAGTGCGTCCTGACACTCCCCCGCGCACTCCTTCTTTATCTCCTCCGTCCTACTCACCGATCCATTCCCCCCGTCCAACCTCGCCGACGAATTCCACTTCAAGTGTGGAATTCATCGACGAACTCCACGTTCCATCTCCCCGTCCTCATCGTTACTACCATTATGACCCCCATGAATCCCTCGAAACCCTAATCACGCAATTCCCTCAGCGCACCGATCCTCTCCCCTCCGGGGCATATACCATCAAGCCCGATGATTTTGACCTAGAAGAGATCAGAGAAATCATCGCGACCCAAGACCCGGACTCCCTTATTCCGATTTTCCTTCCAAATTCTCCCTTTCCTTACGATGTTCCCGTCCATTTTTTTTATAACCTCTTCCCCCCAACTACAGTCATCATAAATGAATTATCTGAATAACACATCTGCTCCGCTTCCCCCGCACACACATACACATCCACAYATGTATATACATARCTTCTGTTATTTGTAATTTATTATTTGTAAAAACCTCAGTAGTATATCGAATAAATTCTAGATGTAATAAGAATTGCTGTCGATTTTCTTTTAGTTAAGAGATAACGAYCTCGTCATTCAATTCCTTTGCCCTCGGAGATCGCACGTGGTCCAGTCCCGAGTTAAAGGGATTAAGTTCCTTGACTCGAATTAGGACCAACGACCGCACTGCTCGTGGAAAAAGGTGTTATAGCGTCCTTTCGGGACGATGACCCATATTCCGGAGCCATAAAAGTGTGTTCGACTCGCGGCACGCGCCACTGTGTGCATGCCTGCGAGATAACGGTTACTGAAACGTCCTTCCATACCCTTCCTATCCCAAATTTCTTCTTTTCAAAATAAAGAAGACTAAAATCCTGGGGTCTGGACGTAACAACGGTATATCTCTTATCCTTTTCTATCCACCCAGTTTACTTCTTTCCTCTGTTAAAATCCATTAAAAGCTTAATTATAATCCTCCTAGCTAAAAGGAGAATCATAAATATTTAAATTCTTGCAGTTATGTATAGTAATCGACCGACCGAATCCGAAACTCAGCCGATAAGCGGTGAAACATCCTCGGCGTCGTAGGAGGAGGCTCGGATGTCGACTTCTGGACGACGCCAATCAGGCATACCTCCGCGACTTAGTACCGACCAATAACGATTCACTGTTTGATAAACTTATTCGTTACACCCGAATCAACTGAGCCATCTCCTCAATCCGCTGACTCACTTCCTTCCCCTGCTCACGAACTTCCTCCATTCCCACGTTCCACTACGCCTCTTCCAAGAGAATTCGACTCCCCTCATTCTGTTTTAACTGTAAAGCCCGTATCAGACTAGAGATTGGGATTGAGATTGAATTGGATTTTAACCTATCAGAGTAAAGTTCACTAAATTTGAGATTGGTTTTCTTTTTTCTGATTGATTAAATTCTAATCCAATCTCAATCTCAATCTTCAGTCTGATATGGGCTTAAGAATGTGTCCTGATACT
Source organism: Cephalotes varians (assembly GCA_037157785.1). Taxonomy (NCBI): domain Eukaryota; kingdom Metazoa; phylum Arthropoda; class Insecta; order Hymenoptera; family Formicidae; genus Cephalotes; species Cephalotes varians. Next base: position 5,927 of record JANQDE010001109.1, on the reverse strand, counting down.
CCCCCAAGCACTCCTTCTATATCTCCTCCATCTTATTCTCCGGTCCACTCACCCCATCCAACTTTCTCCGCGACTTCGAGCGTAGAATTCATCGATAAAATCCCATTCTTCCTCCTCGATCACGACAATACTACTATTATGATCCTTATCAATCCCTGGAAACATTGATCACCCAATTTCCTTCACATATGATCCTCTTTTCTCCGGTTCCTACAATCGGATCCGATGATTTCGACCTGACAGAAATCAAGAAAGCGGGTATCGCAATAGTGCGTTGGACGTCTATATTGAATCTCTAAGAGTTTTTAAGAGTTTCTAAGTTTTTAAGAGTTTTCAAGTTTTTAAGAATAATGGAAATAAACATGAATGATGAAGACATTATGAATATTGTGGATAACATATTCAAAGAAATAGATGTAGACGACATTATTGAAGAAATGGGCGGCAAATCGGATGAAGATGGGCCATTATCTGATGATATAGTGATGGCATTAGCGATTGCAGTGATGACTTCACAGAAATTGACGAAAAAATTATAGACAGTTCGCAAATGAATGCATTAAATGGAAATACAAAACAGTGCGCGAAATACTTCTACTATTCTACGGGTAATGATTATAATGTGTGCGCGTCGTGTATGATTGATTTAAGAGACGTACATATTGAATTAGTATCAGTCATAAGAAAACACGTGATTATCACGATGCAATTGTTACGTCCTGAGGACACGATTTCCTCATTTCAATAACAACTAGCAAAATAATTTATTAGAATAAGAAGTGGATAAAACTCAAGTAACGGTCACCTATCGGCAAGCAGGCAATAAGCCCGATAGAGTTTTTTCTTTTTCTCTGTGTGTTGTTTATTTCATGTAAATATGTCACAAAGAACCTTCCAGAAGAAACTTAGACAAAGGAAACTAAGTAAGAGCACGATTTTGCCGGTCTTATCTAGTCCACACGTAAACAAAATCGGTACCAAGACGTGCCAGAGACTCTAAAAGTAACAAACGAATTACCTAAAACAGAACACTTTTTAAACATTAATATGAGTTAGTGAATCCTGCGAAGACGTGTCAACATATGCAAGGAAGCACGAACTCATAAACTTTTATTGGGGTATCCAATAATGACCAATTCTGAAAAACAATAGAAGCATGATTTATCGATCTCCAAACATGTACATTCGTGTTTCCTGCAGCCTTTAATAAAAGAGGAATCGCCGACAAA
>JANQDE010001107.1:13221-25122 GCA_037157785.1 Cephalotes varians | reverse complement strand
TGAAAGAAAGATTCTGAAACCTTGTGTCCATAATGTTAGAAATTAATCTGAGATCTCGGTCGGAAAGAGAATTGACCAATCGCATTGGTCGATCAAATTGTTCAAATGTGATTGGTCAATTCATTTTCTGTCTAAGATCTCAGATTGATTTATAGTATCGTGGACACAAAACTTAAGAAAAATTTACACTGAGTTCAWTGTAAATTAACTATTTTTGTTTTAACAATTATATAGATGTTTGTAATACTTACCTACAGTTTTCTGTCTCTTCTTATTTGATTTAATAGATAATGGATCTACTTCAGTAAGAACATTTTGTTCAGGCTGTTCAGCATTATTGTCTGTTTCTTCAAAAATATGAATTTATATTATTTATATAAAATATTAATAAAGTGATCGAAAAAGAAAGGAATATGCTTGYATAYMTTTAGTTTCTAGTTCCTGACTTTCACATGTATTAGATTCTATACCGATACCATCAATTGCTTTAACTGATGGTCGACTACCAAATAATTCATCTATTGCTTCAAAATACTGAAATGATATACGGTCATGTCCACTAATCGAATTATTTCTCTTGCATTTGTAGTACATTTCTTTTAAATGCTTCATTTTTAATTTCATTTGTTCAGCACTTTTGATGAAACCAGCTTTTTTCATAGCTGGTTCTAAAGATTTATAAATATCGATATGTTTATATTTTTTTTCATCCATTAACTTTAAGATTCGCTTTTCAATACACAATTGAATAAAATAATTGGTTTCTTTTTCTAACCAATTTATTCCTTTTTTTTTCTTAAAACTTACGACTGATTTTATATTTTCTTTTTCAGTTTCTGTGTTATATCCACCCACATTTTCTTCATAATTATCATCAATTATCAATGCATTTACCAATTACATTTGAACTACACGAATATTTGTGCATGGTGATTTTTCAGTCTTCACCTCTAAACTACATACAATTAAACACGTTTTTGCACAAATCCGGCAATAAAAAGCAGAAGCAAAAGTTCGCTCTGGTTCACGAACTGAGATATTCCTAAAACAGACACTTATAAAACAGAGCCATCTACCAGGATTTACTGGAATATACTTATGCCCTTAGGTCTAACTTTCAGGTTACCTCTATTTACACGCGTTATTTCGTGTAATAGTCTACAGCCTAAAAGAAGTCAGGGATCGTGAAAAAGTTACCCAACCTAAACAAATGCACAACTGTTTACATCGTTGTGACCTATGTTTGGGTCAAATATTGAGGATAGATAGTGTCCTAAATGCACGGTGTAAACGTAGCCACTGTTTGAAACAGTGCGTTCGTCGGTTCTTTAAATTTTAGGTCAAGGAACTGAATCCATACCAAGGAACGGACCATGTGCGATCTTTACGAGGGAAATAGGATGGTATTTAAATTAAACAGAGCGATTTAAAAATAAAGAAATCATTTAATATCGTAATTTAGACATTAATTAGGTAATAGCGTAAAAATTATCATTTATCGAAATCACATATTAAAAATAAATAATTATTAGCTACAATCTAGCTATTAGCTACCAGCTAGGCTCTTAGCTTTAAACATTTATATGTTGTGAGCCAGTTAATTAATATTATAGTATAATCATTTATAATTAAGGGTATGTAAGTGTATCTTTTTACAGTTGATGTGTATGTGTGTAATATATATATATATATATATATATATATATATATATATATATATATATATGTGTGTGTGTAAGTATATGGTTAGAGGAGAGGGAATACAGACAGGAAGTAAGATTAGTCTATTTCATGGATAATGGCTGTTGAAGGAGGGAAGAGATTGAAAAAGAAACGGACTGGTACTTCATGAGGAAAGGGGGAAAGAGGGAGAAAGACGGGAATAATAACGTCGGGATATTGACCCGAGATGGCCGATCTGATCTCAGAGAGATCAAAGTCGTCGGGCCCGATGGAGTAGGAGCCGGGAGGAAGAGGAGTGGTGCGTTGAGGGAATTGGAGGATTAGGTTATCTAATGATTGATGGGGATTCATAGTAATAGTAGTGACGAGGACGAGGAGAAGGAATGCGAATTTCATCAATGAATTCCACGCTTGAGCTGGAATTCGCAGGGGAGATTGGGCGAGGCGGCTCGGGAGAGGAGATTGGAGAGTAGGAAGGGGGTGAGAAAGAGCGAATCGAAGGAGGAGGAGAGTCTGGGAATATTCTGATTGTTATTGCGGAGTGAGGGGAATCGGGTTGTTCGAGAGAGGGTGTAGGGGAACGCGGAGGTGACGGAAGGTGATTTGGGGGAGGTGATTGAGGAGAAGGTGGGGGAGGAGGAGATGGCACGCTTACATCTAAATTGTAATTTTCATTATTACTATTGTTTTCATTATTACTATTAATATCATTGGTAATATCATTAATATTCCGCGGCGTTTGCCCACGAAAATATTCGGCGTAGGCCTGATCTAATAACTGACGCGCGAGCCTGCGTCCCCGACGCCGGAAACGTTTTGCCGTCTGACGGCTGCGGGTCGAATTCGGGACTGGTCGGTCGCTCACTACGAATAAGCGCCCGAATTGTAATTTCTGCTTTCTTTAGGAAAGGATGAAGAGAAAAGAAAAGAAGTGGATTATGGTTGTGAGTTTACCAGGTTTTATCAAAGGAGGAAAGTAGGGTAGATGAGTAGGCAAAAGGATAAGAGGTCTGCCATATTGGTTAATCCCTTGAAGTGGGAAATATGTTCATTAGATATTATCCATGAACTTTGAGGGGATTAAGAATAAACGATCGAGTTCAACAGCAAAGCTGTTAACCTCAAAGGGGAGGATTGAGGTTCGCCAAATTAGTGACCCTCAGTTTTATGGATTAATGTTGAATCAAATTCATCGAATATTATCGATGAACTTTGGGGAAATGAGAATAAGGAACGAGTTCATCAGAGAATGAACTCAAAAGGAAGGATCGGGAGGGTAATTAATAACGGTCAATGATTGAAGCAGAAAGCAAGAAAGAGAAAGATCCGTGGATTGATACTATTGTAGAACCCGAGAAGTGCGCGTATACAATAAAAGTGTATCCGCGATTTGAACAGGATATATATATGTATATATATATGTACATGTGGAGCGACTTACTATTTGATACGGTAGTTGTGAGCAGAGTTCGAAATAGACGGGCTTGAAGATCCTCTAGTTTGTTCGCAGAGTGAGCGGTTGTTTGGAACCCTCATGGAATGATGTGGACAGTTGAACAGTCTGACACTTGTCGTTTCACTCGCGAGCCCGGACAACCAAGTCAAAACTCGGACGAGTAAACTCGGATGGAATGATCGAGTAACTTAGATGAAGAGATGACTCAGAGGAGAACGAGAGCAAGTAAACTCAGAGAAGACCAAGCGGAACGAGAGAGAATCCTACAATGTCGCGGCTTATATAGGAATCCCTTTGTTCTGTGGGGTGTGCCATGTCGGTCGGATAGGATTTTGGTTGGTGGGATCTCTTTTTGGGCATACACTTTTTAATTTCTTAAACTTTAATTGGGAAGTTTGTTATGGAGTCGCCTCCATTCACAGTCTAGGATTTGGTTTTACTATTGTCTATTGGCAAGGTAGGTTGAAAATTATTTATTCGGTCTGTTTTCTATCTTGAGATTGATCGAAATCCGAAAGGCGTTGTCGAGGAAAAGGGGGATGATTAGTGAGTGGGAGTTAATTGAGATTTGTTTTCTTTGTGTCATGTGTAGGTCCCCTTTTTTATGGCTTTTTAGAGTTATTGAACGCAAGAAGATCCCGTCATCGCTGATCGTGTGTGCGGACTCGGATAGCGACAAACAAAAGCTCAGTTTTCGGTCTTGAGGTATTGTCTTTTCGTTTTATGATCTTTAGGCGCCTGCAACAGCTTATCTCAATATGAATTCTAWATCAAGTGACAYTTTTRRTCACTTGTTAYWATYRGTTGCMGCGTTCATATCTCTGTTTACTTTTTCCTAGAGAAAGAATATTCTGTGACATTTGTTTGGTTTTCTAGAGACCCTGAGCTTCAGTTTTTATTGCTTCCCAAACAACGCACCTCTCAATTGATAGTTTTCTTAAGCGACTTTTATGAGTTCTTGAGAAGAAACGAATGAGTCTGTTATTCGAAAAAGGCTTGAGAATTATAGGCAAATGGATCCCATTCGATTCTCTCGCGTATGTTTAAGAATCATGACGATGACCAGATCTCTTTGAAAGAAAAGAATTGTGAAGTCCACAGGACGTAACAACACTATGCATTAAAACTCTAAGTTCCTCGGCGAACCAATGCTACATAATCTTTATCACAACGAAACCGATAAAAAATAATGAATTGTCGTACGAGCAGTGTACATAGTATGCTATACTAAATACCCGATAGTACTGCTATACTAAATATCCGATGGTATTGTGATTAAACGTTTCTTCCCTTTCCGTCTTCTCCAACATTTTAAATCGGCATATACGCCGACTCTCAGAAAGAGACCGATCCATATGCCACACCCACTTCTAGATGGTGAGAGTCGGTAACGTCGGGGTATCCCCCTGACGGCTGACGGGGCTCTGGTTTCGGGCACGATGCATGTACCGACACGAATACGTAGACATTGGAGAGGAGCGCGGTCTTTGTCACGGGCGCAACGGTCACGGCTGAAAGCCTGTGAACGTCTGTCAATTAGACCCGGGGCAGGAATGCCCTTAAGCCGTGGTTGGGCGGAATCGGTCGGCTTCCTCGAAGGTGTTTCGTGAGGACGTTAGCACGTCCGACTAGAGGAAACGCAGGAATTCCCACTGGGATGAGCCGAAAGAGAAGGGATCTAGAGCATGGCTCGAAGTTCCGAATCGGCAAACAAATAGCTCCGCGCTCGCTTGTGGGCGAAGGATGCCCACTCGCGGGTTCACAGAGGTGTGGTCTCTTGTGGCCCCCATCTTAATGGAGCCTATGACGTTAAAGCGGACCTGTGAGCCGACGAGACTCCGGGGCGGCTGTACCTTATCTATAGGGTAGCTCTTTCCTCCGAATGTGAAGAGATGGGTAGTTGGCAACATTCTGTGATGCAAGGGCTGTCCAAACAGCGGTTGCCTTGCCTATGCGCGCGAAAGAGGACGAAGCGGGTAGAAAAGGCCTAGGAACTAGGCCATTGATCACATATCCACGATGGGAGGTTCCGAGTAGGTTCCTTTCTGCCTTGATACAAGGCAGACTGTTCGGGAAATAGCCTCGCCTCGAACATCGGGCTTCGGAGATGCTTCACCGATGGATGTGCATCCTGCGACGAAGCATCTCCAAACAGGGGTCTGCCTTCCTCCTCGTATAAAAACTTGGAAGCAGGGACACGGGTAGGGGTGGTGCGTTGCCTCTCTTGGCGGGAGGCAAACGGTGTCACACATCACCAACAGGGGCAATCCCCTTTGATAAAATCTCGGTGAAGTGCATAGGAGACGCGATAGAAGGGAGGAATTACTCGGAGATCCTAGGGAGCTAGATATAAGAATAGATATAAGTGCGTGGGAAGGAAGCGCTCGGAGAAATTGCCCGGTACTGGGGAGTCTTCTTGGTCGTATCTCACCCGAAATAGGGGTCCGCCTTCCCCCTGGATAAACAAACGGAGGCGGGCGCGGTCGGGATTGATTCTGCAGCATATAGATAGAAGCAACCCCGTAAACTTACGGTGTAGCCTGACGGTGGGAAGATGCGGTCCATGCCTATTGATATGCCTGGTCCTGGTTCGGTTTACCCTGGAACATATTGCACAGTCCCTCCTCACCCGCCAGGGACGGACTGCTCGGGGAATGGACGGTCCCTCTGCCAACTCAGGCGTCTGCATAGTGGGGTTTCTGTCCTTCACCCTACTCTAAAACAATTCGGAAGACAGCTCGCGTTAGTGTGTAAGGCCCTGGCTTCCCAGGGACAGTAAACCTGGGGAATCATTAGGTGCATGATGTATCTCCCTCTAGGCGGGCAGAGATGGAGATGTTTAAATAGGAGGAAGGGTCGCCCTTATAAGAGATCCGGCACTCTATCGGCCTATCGCTTACGGTGGCTGCACTCCCACAATGGTGGACCACCTTGGCGTGGTGTAGGAGTTGTGGGCGAAGCGTTAACCCATTAACGCCCAAGCAACTATTTTGGGACACTCGAAGAAAAAACTATCTTTTTGGCTATTTAGAGCAACGATATGGGTACCCAGTAGGTAAAATGAGCTGTTCTTTCGAATTCCGATGTTATTTTTTAGCTACCACCCCTCCTAAGGGGTGAAAATGGGGTATGAAGAAAAATCGTCAGATTAAAACATCGTTACCTTTGGCAGGGAGGCACCCCGCCTCAGGTGACCGTAGAAACACCCGCGGATATTACGGGCAGGGAACAACCTCCTATCGGGGGGAGGGGAGGGRGAGKGCGGCCACCAGGCATTTGAAGTCAGGAAGTCGCCTTCCCCTACCGATTATTGGAAAGTCGAGCTTTCTTCACGGAGTTGCCGGGCTCCAGTCGCCTGTCACGATTTCTCCTCGCCTCCGGAGCGAAGCGACATGCTCCGACGCCCCGAGGTTCATTAGAGATACGGGCTTGGTGAACTCTTAGCCACGCGAGGCGCAGTTTCCTTTTGTCCTTAGGGTGTTTAAAAGCATTTTAGGGAGGCCTTAATCCATTAACGCCCAAGCAACTATTTTGGGACACTCGAAGAAAAAACTATCTTTTTGTCTATTAAGCGATATGGGTTCCCAATAGGTAAAATGAGCTGTTCTTTCAAATCCCGGTTATTTTTTAACTACCACCCCTCCTAAGGGGTGAAAATGGGGTGTGAATTGAAGAAAAATCGTCAGATTAAAACATCGTTGGACAAACATAAGAAAAAATCTTTCATACAGCTCAATAATGGTATGTTTTTACTTGTTTTGATACAAAATGAACAATTTTCACTCATAATGCAATGTAATTGAACGACCAATCCCTAGCAAGGAGCGAAATAAGAGTGTTTTCTTGAAAATAAACAAAAATTTTTCAAGTATATTTTTATCGATTACATGGCTAATTGGGAATATTTCACAACGTCCTTAGAACACCAAACATTATATAAGAATCCCTCAAAAAGCGAAAATACACCCCTATATGAGGGTGGAAAAAGACGTTTTTACGAATAAATGTATTTGCTCACGCTTGCAATGGATATTACAATATTTGATTTCATTTTCAAACAAATTTATACGATGATCATGTTTTCAACACTTTTTCATCCCAAAACAAGGTATGAAATACAAATAGGGGTGGTTTTTTTGCAAAAAAATATTTTATATTTCAAAAAACTTTTTACTCTCCCTTTTTTTACGCGAGCTTGCTGATAGCTTATATCGTAAAGTGATTGAAAAACTACCCCTTCCTGAAAGGTGGGTTGATTTTTCAAAAGAAAAAAAAATTGTTAGTTGAAATTTTTAATATTTTACGGAAAAATGATTATAAAATAATAAAATTATTATAAATTAGTGTCCCCCGTCTCGGCTTCGCCCGAGATCAGAATGTGACCGACTCATTTTGATATTGAAATTATAATACTTGCGGGTATATAATTTTCGATATATAAACTATCCTCTAACCTTCTCTGTCATGTCCACAATCGTTTAAAAAAACGTTTTGGTTTCAATTGATTGAATAGGTTTTTTTGTTTAGCGCGTGCAAACAAAAACCCACTTTGTCTTTATATCTATATATATATATAAAATATAATTTATATCTATATATATAATAATATTAAATCTATATATATCTATATATATAAAATCGTAACTACGTGTGTATGTGATGCTACTCCTCTGAAACCACTGGACCGACATCATATACACACGTAGTTACGATTTTATATATATACCCATACATATATTAGAAACAGGTGTATATCACACAGTCACCTCCGCATTACATAACGGTAACCTCAATGTTTCTAAACCTTACCAGGGACCACACGAATATACTGTAAAAATTTGAGCTCAATCGATCCAGTGGTTTCAGAGGAGTAGCATCACATACACACGTAGTTACGATTTTATGTATATAAATGAGGTACAACATAATTTTTTTTTAGTTGCCAGTTTAGCCAATAGAGGGCTTTAGTTATACTCTTTTTTTGTTCTTCCACAACAGAGAAAATAGAGTTTAATAGAGTTTATGTTATGTATACAAGAATTATTTTTTCATCTTTGAATATCTGTACTTCAGTTTCAAGTGTTGCTCTTGATGAACGGCGCAAAATTTATTCTTGATTGCATCTTTTTTTTAAATATTCAAATTAGTTGTCAATTTTAGTTGTTTTATGTAATCTGACATTTTTTTATTAGATATTCTATTTTCTTATTTTGAATAATCTGTTGCATTAGGTTTACTCCTTAAAATGGCCCAAAGACATTCTACACATCGTTCTTTAGAGCAGCTGTTAGATAATACTGATAGCGATAATAATGACGAAAACTTTGACATGATATTTGTTCTAAATGCAACTACAGATGAATACATCGAGAATGAAAATGATGATGATAATGACATTGAGACAGAATGCTTAGACGAAATGGTAGGTGGATCCTATGAACAGTTTTTCAATAGTTATAATGACACTCAAAAACTTTTGGAAAAAGATCATGTTTACCAATGGCTAGAGGGTGAACATAATTATGATGTCTTACCTGAAGAGGAAGAGATTTTTTTGACCAATGAACAAAAACATTCTTTTCTTGGAATGAACTTCATTGAATTATTTGAAATTTTTTTTTCAGAAGAATTAAAATCTTACATAATTGAAGCTACAGCCGAAAATGGATATGAGTTATCTCCCGCTAAATTCAATGTATTTCTAAGGGTTTTGATTTCTTCAATTATAAATTCAAGGAAAAGAGAACGAGATTTCTGGTCAAAAAATGATTTATTGCGAAATGATCGTGTAGTATCAGCCATAAGTAGAAATGAGTTTTTAAATATAAAACGGTTGATAAAGTTTTCAAAAAGCTCTGATAAAGATGTGAATAATCAAGGCTGGAGAGTTGCTAAAATTGTCGAGATATTCAGAACAAACATTCAGAAATTTGGATTTTTTTCTTCTAAACTTTCAATTGATGAAAGCATGATCAAGTTTTTTGGACGGCTAGGTATAAAATAATATGTGAGAATAAAGCCTATTAGATTTGGCATAAAATTATGGGCCCTATGCACGATTTCTTTTTACTTGATTTTAGCATTTACGGCGGTAAGAATGAAAATGTTCAAAACTTAAAGAAATGTAATCTTGGTTCTAGGATAGTATTGAACATGCTTCATCAATTTCTAATGACAGTGCCAAATGAGAAATTGAAAGATTACCATGTATGCTTTGACAATTATTTTAGTAGTCCTGATCTGATTGTTCATTTAAAAAATATAGGCCTCAAAGCAACTGGTACAGTCAGACAAGATAGAATTTATCAACTGACAATGTTAGGGAACAAAGAAAAGATAGAAACAGTTTCTGTCGGGCTTGATAGCAAAAGTAACCGAGGCATATGTCGTCAAACATGACATGAAAAAAGTGATATCAATTGTGTTTCAGTAAAGGACTCAAAGGTAGTTTCCATTCTTAGTTCTGCTGGTGGAATTACACCTTTTGCTGAAATGGATCCATATAATAAGGAAGAAAAAAGAAAGACTGCGATTCCATTTCCATATGTTTTTAAACTTTACAATCATGGCATAGACGGGGTTGACCTCCATGATCAACATTGTGGTGATGCTAAAATTCATTTTCATAGTAAAAAATGGACATTTTTAGTGTTCTTGAGAATAATAGAATAATAGAATCGGCAATATCAAATGCAACGGTTTTACACAATATATGCGTGAAAGATAAAAAAGATAAGGTAAGTACTTATGATGTTGTGACAGTCCTCGCCGATCATTATTTAGATAAAGCTAAAAAAGAAAAATTGCAAGGACACAAGCTTTTATACATTGATTTACAAAGGCAGTGTGAATCATGTAAAAAAAGAGTAAAGAGTTATTGTTCTTATTTCAAAAAACACTTTTGTAATAAATGCTTTACAAATTTACATCAATTAAACACATGTGAAAATAAAACAGAAAAAAGAGAATTATTAAAACCAAACCCCGAAGGTTTTGTTTATATACTAAAAAATAACGAAGAAGCTGATCAAATATGTGACTTGACAGGAAAACAACATTCTCTTATAATTAGAGAACATATTTGATCAGCTTCTTCGTTATTTTTTAGGGGAATAGGCCTCCTGGGGAAACCACTTAAAAAATACGCATCTATAATAGTACCTCAAAAGTGATGTGGAAAGCTATTGTTCACATTGTAACTATCGTGTTGTAATTATTGTTAATTATATTATTATTTAATTGTGTATTATACATATTCTACAATGTATCGTAGAATATGTATAATATGTTAAGAATAGAAAATTGAATTTGGTTATAAAAATAAAAATTATGTAGAAAGGAAAATATTTTAATGATAATTTGCCGAAAAGTATGGTTCCAGCATATTTCTTATCGCGACGCTCCTGAGGCACAGCGTCACGTGAGCGATCGACGGCTCGGCCGTCGAGCTACGAGCGGTAGTGGGAGGACAGTGGGCTGCGCTTCGGAAATCGGGCTGAAATGTGCATTTAATTCCGAGCACTGTCTTAACTAAAAGAAAATCGAGAGTAATTCTTATTACATTTAGAGTTTATTCGATATACTACTGAAGGTTTTACAAATAATACAGAGGCTATGTATATACATGTGTTATGCGTGGATGTGTATGTGTGTGCGGGGGAAGCGGAGCAGACGTGTTATTCCGGTAATTCATTTATGATGACTGTAGTCGGGGGGAAGAGGTTAAAAAGAATCGGATAGGGACGTCTTAAGGGAAGGGGGAATTCGGGAGGAAAACAGGAATAACGGAGTCCGGATCGTGGGTCGCGATGATTTCTTTGATCTCCGCTAGGTCAAAATCATCGGGCCCGATGGTATATGCCCCGGAAGGGAGAGGATCGGTGTGCTGGGTAAATTGAGTGATCAGGTTTTCGATGGGTTTGTGAGGGTTATAATAATAATAATGTTTGGGACGAGGAGGTGGAATGTGGATTTCCTCGACAAATTCTACGCTTGAAGTAGAATCCGCCGGGGAACTTGGACGTGGTGGTTCTTCGGGGGAGGAGATGGGAGAATAAGAAGGGGGAGAGAAGGAGCGAAAGGAAGGGGGAGGAAAGTCAGGGAATATTCATTGGGTTAATGGAAATGTGGAATGAGGGGAATCGGGTTGTGCAACAGGGGGTGTGGGGGAGCGTGGAGGCGACGGCGGATGGATTACAGGTGGTTGAGGAGGAGGAGGAGGAAGAGGAGCTGTTTCGTTTGCATTAGGATTATTATCGTTACTACTGTTATTATTATCTCTCGACGTTAGGCCATCGAGATATTGCGCATAGGCCTCGTCCAGGAGACGACGCGCGAGCCTGTTCCTTTGATGCCGGAAACGCTTGGCTGCCCTTCGGCTGCGGGGCGGGTCGGACGACAGTCGGTCGCTCACTATAGATAAGCGCGGGTATTGAAATGTGTTTTTCCCTTTTTCGAGAAAGCGGGTTATGCTCGAGCTCTTACTGTTAGCAACCGGGGGAAGTAGAGTGAATAAACCAAAAGGAAGAGAGGACCACGATGTTAGTGATCCTCTTGGAGTTAAAAATGAACAGAAAAATGGGAGGACCACGATATTAGTGATCCTCTTGAGGTTGAAAATAAACAGGAGAATGGGAGGACCACGGTGTTGGTGATCCTCTTGAAATTAAAAATAATCAGGAGAATGGGAGGACCACGATATTAGTGATCCTCTTGGGGTTGAAAATAAGCAGGAGAATAGGAGGATCACGGTGTTGGTGATC
>JANQDE010001105.1:14318-25101 GCA_037157785.1 Cephalotes varians | reverse complement strand
ATATATATATATATATATATATATATTGCGACCGCACTCACGAGCGACGGGCAACTTCGTCGCGAGCCCGCGATCTCCGGAACCTCCGAAAACAAGATCTTTCGCGAAATTCTTTAAGTTGGGTGCCAGGCACGAGTGAGCGTGCCACTCTTACGCGAAATTTACTCGGACCACACAAGATACGAAATTTTGCCGGAAACCGCGAGTCACAACGGCCACGATAGCCACGGCAACTCAGCCACGGAATTGGCAGAGGGGCGATTCGGTACGTGGACGGGAAAAATCCGGAGAGGCAAGAGAGGTTACAATTACTTAACGCAGGCAGCTAAATAATGACAAGAATATATTTCTTGACAGCTCTTACAGATTGAGCGGATCCATAGTTGGCAGGCCGGTATAATGTGGCCTTTACGTCTTTCTGCGCGATTCGTTTCGAACTCTAACGGATGACCAGGACTCTACTCGATCCGCTCGGTAGCAATGCGGGGCGCGCAAAGTACAACCATTGACAAAATTATTAGGCACCCTTGCTTTTTCTAAAATTCTTACAATTAAACGTGCATAAGCTTGTCGTGTGTTGTTTTGTTTTGTTGTTTTCATGCTACTACTTTGTGAAAAGGTCGAGCAACTGAGGCAACTATAAGTTTCTTAGAGAAATGACAATATTTGCTTAATTGTTTAGTGTGCACTTCGACTTCGAATAATACGGACGTTATCAGTCCTGTTTTAAGCAATTGCTAGACAATTCTTTATCTTATTATTGTTAACATATTATCTGAGATTTCAAAATATGCCTAAAACACACGAGTTGAGTGAAGAAAAACGGGTTCAGATTATTGTGTTGCATTCCAAAGGACTATCTCAAGTGCAAATAGCAAAAAAAATAAAATGTTGCGCAGTTCAAACTACAATAAAAAGATATAATGATAYTAAACAGTTTAAATCTAGATCTGGAAGAGGAAGAAAACGAAAGACTAAGAAGATATGATCCAGAGAAGATCGATATTTAAAGCCAAATGCTCTAAAAGATCGTCGGCAAACGGCAAAAGAATTAGCTGCTGCGTTAAGAAGTGATCATGAAATTACTATTTCCGCCAAAACTGTTAGTAGACGCCTCAATGAATTTGGAATTAAAGCAAGGAAGGCCAGACAAAAACCATGGCTCTCAGAGATAAACAGAAAGAAACGTTTAGCATGGGCAAAAAAATACAAAATTTGGACAGCATCAGACTGGGATAAAGTATTATGATCGGATGAAAGCAATATTCAGGTGAGTTTGACAACTTTATAATAAGTAATTAAATGTAAAATTTTAATCGCAAGTTACAACGAAAATACAACATAAAAATACTTTCACTGCATGTATGAATTTTTTCTTGTCGTTTGCAGTTATTTGGCACTCCTGGAGCCGTATATGTGCATCGCAGAATTGGAGAAGCATACAATCCGAAATGTGTCGTTCCTACCATAAAACATGGTGGAGGTAATGTTATGATTTGGGGCTGTATGGCGTCAGCCGGCTTGGGAAATCCATTTGTTCGGGTCGAATGAACTCAGAAACTTATACAGCCATGTTAGGACAGACATTGCAGTCTTCCATGGCAAAAATATTTAAAGAGGAGACGGAGCAAGTGATATTCCAACAAGATAATGCTCCCTGTCATACTGCACGTAAGAGCATTGCGTGGTTTAAGCAAAATAAGATTAAGATGTTTGAATGGTCACCACAGAGTCCAGATCTCAATCCAATTGAGCATCTATGGACTCATTTGAAGAAACATGTCCGCGCTCGCAAGTGAAATTCAATTACTGAGCTCAAGAAGGTGATTTTCGAAGAATGGGAGAAAATATCACCTGCTATATGTGAACGATTAGTATGTAGCTTACCTAAAAGGATAGCAGAAGTCATAAAAAATAATGGTGCAAGCAAATATTAGTTTATATGATTATTTAAGAAATAAATGATAACATTTATAGAGATAGTGTTATTTATTTCCTTATAAATTGAAGAAATTGTTAAATAAATAGGGTGCCTAATAATTTTGTCAATGGCTGTACAATGGGCGCAGATTTGCGCCTCGACGGCGTTCGCCCCGTCCCGTGAACTAGAAGGGCGACAGCTAGAGACTTTACTTGAGCGTTGTTTTACAGGCGATATTACAGAAAGGAGCCTCCCGACAGCTCGACACGACAAATTCACGCAATCTTACAAAATCACGCCCGAACACCGTACAATAAGAAACGATAACGACAACGCACGAGTGACTGCGCCGTGGCGAATAGACACGGGAGAGAGAGACGCGCAATACTTAGGTCGACAGGATGGCGCGACAGCTGATTACGTTAACAATTTCATAACTAAATCCGACCGACAGTGCCGCCGCGCGAACCTCTCGATCCGTTGAGCGAGCGACCGGACTACGTGGGTTCGTCTCACCGAAACGGCGACCTTATCCTTCGTCCCCTCATCCTCTCGTACGATAGCGATAGCCTGGATCCTGAGCACCTTGTCTAATTGATCCTCCGCTCGCACGCACAATACGACGGCCACAGCGACAGTAATGGCTCATCATCTTGCAGGAAGCTCGCTCCCCGTCGTTCCCACTTACGTGCCGCGAATTGTGTCCCAATTGGGTGTCCTCGCTCAAGCAGTCCCCAATTATAGGGCCAATCATACGGGACCACGCTCGGCGGCCCATGGCGCGCGACTCAAATGGCAGGTCGCTAGCGCGGTAGCTTTTCCGGCATTCCTGGATCCGCTCATGATTCCGTTCCTCCAAGCGGCCTCCATCATCGGGTCCTGCGCGGGACTCGATTCCCGATTCTTGGCTTCTCGAGGACTCGTCTTCCCGGCAGCCCTTTGGCTCCACGGCAGCTGTAATTACAGAGCGATAAACACAATTCGATTAGGCAGGGAGAGCGGAAGAGACGATACAACCTGTGTGTCAGGATCACTCCGCAGGTCGTCCTCGCGACTCCTCGACGTTCGTCCTCTTCTGTCCACTCGTCGCCTCGCCTCGGATGAGACTCACCGTACTCGCACAGTCCTCGCCACAATGGCTAACGTAACAAGTTGCACGTCGATATAAAAAAAATAAAGCGCATAAATGAGTCCACGCGACTCCGCCGCGCCTCTCTCCCGCAAATTGTGGGAGCCCAGGATCCAGGCGTACTCCTACTTAAATATTGCAGACACATTGCAGTGACGGCGCCTACAAGGCGTCATGTCACAATACATATATAAAATATATAATTTCGTAGATTTGTAGTTTTTTAACCTAGCATTAAAGTTATTTATGTAAATATTTTATTTGACTTTGCTTAAACAAAGGATTAAAATAAAGTAAGGTTAGGATTTATAATAGTATATTTGTTTTTCTTCTACAATTTTATATTACAAAACATTTGGTTATTAATAAGAGAAACAGCGACATTAATTATTAGAGCAATAACTGTATGTATTCTTCTTCTATATTGTTATTACAACTTTTGGATTCTATATGGAGAGATATTCGGTTTACTCGTTTATTCGATGGATGCTGCTAATCTAATCCGATCACTGCTGAGACAGCGCGGATCTGGATTCCGAATTTTTCCTAGATTCTAGGGGAATTTAGAAAGTTATTGAATGAGTATCACTGCTCGGTCCGATCAGTGATCCGATTATTTGTCATAAGCACCCTTAGATAACATCAATATCGTGTAATCGATACATCGAGGAATACACCGTTTGAATTGTGTCCGATGACGATTGTGTTTGAGACTCACACGTTATTTTAATATTAATAATGAAATGTTTTTTAAATCTGTAAAACCTTCGCTGAAGATGGCTTGAAGACAAGCCGAAACGTCCGGAAATTTATAGTTTAATATAGATATTGTAATTAATCAAAATATACTGTATGATTAATTTTGCGCCCTAACAACTGTGTCGTTTATTTAGCTCTTATTAGCCCTTGTTATATAATTGATTTTATCTTTGTTATCATCATATATTGAGAGCCCTTACATATAGGTTGTTTTCTTTTATGATTGTTAAAAATAAAAACATTAAAACATCAAATAATTTAAAAACACGGACAAATACGGTCAAAGCTAGGTGTCAGTGCTCAATAACAATTCTATTTTTATTTAAATTCAACTATAATCTAGTACATTCAAACTGCGCGCCGAACACAGCCGATCATATAACGCAGTTCTAAACTAGAATAGAAATAAAGTCACAAATGAATTTGATCGTCAAATTAATGCATGATGTTAATGAGCATTTTTAAAACTGTAAAGAACTTATTGCGAAAAATATTACCTCAGCCAGGGTTTGAACCTGRAATCTCCTGTCTTGCCGGGGCAGCCGTCTTCCCAATTAGACCACCGAGGCATATGGTAATATTTATCGCAATAACTAATATCTATTAAGGGATAACGCATTGTAAGGCCAGCGTGTAAACAAATAATAAATTTCTTTTCGACCGATATATGAAAACATCAAATAATTTAAAAACACGGCCAAATACGGTCAAAGCTAGGTGTCAGTGCTCAATAATAATTCTATTTTTATTTAAATTAAACTATAATCTAGTACATTCAAACTGCGCGCCGAACACAGCCGGTCATACAACGCAGTTCTAAACTAGAATAGAAATAAAGTCACAAATGAATTTGATCGTCAAATTAATGCATGATGTTAATGAGCATTTTTAAAACTGTAAAGAACTTATTGCATGATGTTATTGCTCGGTGGTCTAATTGGGAACGCCTGTCCCGACAAGACAGGAGATTCCAAGTTCAAACCTTGGCTGAGGTAATATTTTTCTTAATAAGTTCTTTACAGTTTTAAAAATGCTCATTAACATCATGTATTAATTTGACGATCAAATTCATTTGTGACTTTATTTCTATTCTAGTTTAGAACTGCGTTATATGACCGGCTGTGTCTGGCGCGCAGTTTGAATGTACTAGATTATAGTTTAATTTAAATAAAAATAGAATTATTATTGAGCACTGACACCTAGCTTTGACCGTATTTGGCCGTGTTTTTAAATTATTTGATGTTTTCATATATCGGTCGAAAAGAAATTTATTATTTAAAAACATTAATTAATATTAAATTAAATAAATATTTATAGTAAAAATAGATGGCTGCGCTGTTTCATATTGTAATAATTCAGCTGCCAAAGGATTTGCGATGAAAAGATTTCCTAGAAGTCTGAACGACAAGCCGTATGGATAAAAAATGTTGACCGAGAAGATTGGGTATCAACAAACAATTCATTTCTTTGCAAAGTTAATACGTTTGAATTTTTTACAACAAGATAAATGAAATATTTAATATTAATGTAATTAAAATTAAATATGATATTTTAGAGTGCCATAATCTGTTAACAAAAATAATTGCTAGATTTGTTGTATGTAGGTTAAGAATTTATAATAATTATTATCTCAAAGATATGATAGTAAGTCTATGTATAATATTCGTTAAAAATACAAAAATATTCTAAAAAGTTTATGTATACATTTCTCCTGTCTAAATTTATAAGGTTATCAAAGTTTGAATTGGAGCGGGAGTTGCCAACAATGATGGACCAATCAAAAGTTTTCTTTCTCGTGTCCAGACTCTGATATAGGATCTCTAATAGCGGCTATTCGTGAGCGCTCAAGAAGCGATCTCTCATGTAGGATATAATCACATGTAGGCCAGATTCCGTAAAGCGTATATGCGCGCATTTGTCTAGTTCATGTCACGTATATGCTATAACAAAATGGGTACATATGCGCTTTACGGAATCCAGCCGTAATTACGTCACTCATTGTGTCAGCCATTATTTGACATATATATAAAAATTTGTAAAGAACGTTAAAAAACTTATATTTTCGTGAAATAATAACGTATAATAATGAATTGACAAAATATGATTCTACTTACTCTTTAAAATATAAGTGATGACGATAATTGTAGAAATTGTGGAAAATTATCTGGCAAATTCAGATTTGGAAGATGAATTATTAAAAGATCAACATTACATGTACGTAATGAAAATTATTATAAAATTACTTCCGCAGTATTCTTTGGATGATTTTCATGCTCTCATCTTCGAATGAAATGCAAACAATAAAGGTGAATTTTAAAAAATTAAATAATTATTTTATTTGAATATATAACAAAAATAGTTTCTGTATTTTCATAAGAGAATAACAATTTGCAATTAGTATGCATTAACATTTTTTATATATCTAAAAGTACGTTTCCAATTAGCTGTTATATCTGCGTTTCCGAACTGCGTTTTGCATCTGCAACATATAGATCAGGGAGTCAATTGTGTATATTGAAATAAGATGAAAATTACAAAAGTGAGGAACTTCACTAGAGCACCTATGATTTCATTTGTCAAAATCTAGTAAATTTGCACTTTTGTAACTTTCATCTCATTTCAAGATATACAATCGAACTCAAGGTTTAATAGTGAACAATAGCCATGTTCAAGCTGGACGAAGCAGCTTGTCTGCTCGCCGAGCGATTTAATATGATTGGTTGGATCTATAAGCAAGAACCAATCATGTTCAATCGCTTGGCGAGCTACTTTGCCGACTTGAACGCGCCCAATGATAAAACTGCGCTCTCAAACGTGGCGACCGCTCACAGTGAGCAACTTAGTGAGCGTTCGCATCCAATATACAAACCTAGAGAGCGTAATTAGCGGTTACTGAGCGCTCACTAAGCAATTGCGCATCTGGATGCACCCATAACACAGGCACACAAAAAAAAATGTTCGGACCCACAGACCAGACCACTCATTCTATATGTATTTTGAGACGCTGAATCCATTTCCATAGTCAGTTTACCCTCACATCAGGATTTTTGGCAAAATTCAAAAAATACCCAAAAAATCGCTAAATTTGCATCTTTTTGCGGCACAAAAACCAGTATCAAATGAATTCGTACTTTCAATTCTAATTTTATATATTTTTTGGATCACCGAATCCATTTCTGGAGTCAGTTTACCCCCACCACGTCAGAGTTTTTGAAAAAATGCGTGATACTTTATTTTTTTCTATAATAGCGTACCCGCTTGTTTTCAAAAGATCTGTGTAGTGGATTTCGTTTACGTTTAATTCCTCTATTTTTACAATCTCTTTTCAGCGTTCAGCAGTAGTCTGCCATCATATTGACATCCCACCTGCCTTGATATCTTCTCTCCATTTCTTTAATATCTTGGTGAAAATGTTCACTTTGCTCTTCACTGTAATCACCTAAGTTTCCTGGAAACTGATCTATATGGTTGTGCAAGAAATGCATTTTTAAGTTCATTAGACATCTCATTTTTTCAAAGTTTTGGACCATTTTAAACACTATTTGTTTGTAATTGTTGCTTTTGTGATTCCCTAAGAAGTTCTCTGTAACTTCTTGAAASCTGRGCCAAGCAGYTTTTTCTTTTCCTGTCATAGTTGTAATAAATTTTTTGTCATTCAGCATTTTTCTTATTTGAGGTCCATCGAAAATGCCTTCCTTCAACTTAGCATCAGAAATATGTGGGAACTGTTTTCCTAAATATTCAAAGCATTTACCATCTTTATTCAGAGCTTTAACAAATTGCTTCATTAAACCAAGTTTGATGTGAAGAAGTGGGAGAAATACTTTCTTAGGATCCAACAGTGGTTCTTCAATGATATTATTCTTACCTACCTCAAGAGATTTCCTTTCAGGCCACTTATGATTTGTGTAATGTTTTTCACGGTCGGATTATGGCTGCAATGTGTAATTGATCGACAACCTGTCATTGTCTGATTTTTGAAATATATATATAAACCATTTTTGCTTTATGCTACTATCTTAGCCTTTTAGCATCGCTATTTGAAAGAGCTATTTTTAAGAAAAAGATCTATTTATGGATGCTCTGTTCATATTTATGAAATTATAGTATTACAAAATTTTCAAAAGCTGTAAGCCTAGTTTACTGTTTTTAAATATTTTGTATTTATATATGTGATACAGAAAATCTGAACATATCATAAATATATTCTTTTCGAGAAGATGGCTCTTACCTGCTACCATGGTAATTACTTGAGACGGTGACAACTGCCCTGAAAAGGGATGTGTAGAATGATCCGTACTCCAGCTTGTCATAGCAGGGGGACATTGGGGTGTGAGAATGAAGCCGTAGTGTGTCCGACAATGAGTTGACAACTTCCTCATCAAAGTCGGAAAGCCCTCATACTTAGCCCCGGAGAGGTATGAGGGTTATCACCTCCGGGACGGCAGACTCACCTGCGATCGGACCAGGAACCCTAATGTGCTGGTTCACAGAAAACTTATGRCAAATCAATCTTCTACATCGATAAATACACACCTTTGTATTAATGATACAAAGTCATTTTGTTATGTTTGTGACAAAGTCACTTTCCCAAAAGTTCGCAGATCATTTAATGAAAATCTAAGAAAAATTTATGAAAAATGTTTTAATTTACATACTGAAAATGTAAAACAAGAATGGGTTCCAAAAAGCATTTGCAATAGCTGCCAAAAAATGTTGGTTAATTGGAATAAAACAAAGGAAGATAAGGACAYAAAATTTWGTAAACCCATGTTATGGGAAAAACCTAAATCAAAGGATGATTGCTATTTCTGTGTGACTGACATTAAAGGATTTAATGTAACTAACAAGCACAAAATTGTTTACGCAAACGTAGAATCAGTTCAAAAACCTGTAGAAAAAGAGAAAAAAGCTAACGAATTTGATACTTTTGAAAGAATGTCGATTGATTCCGATGACAATGGAAATATCAACGAAGATAGAGATGACGTCGAAATAGTTGACAAAGACGAAAACGAAGAACTCTATGCACCAAGTGCTCAAAAGTTAAAACAACCAGAAACAAGTACGCAGGAAGAATTGAACGATCTTGTGAGAGATTTAGGTCTAGAAAGATGGAGCTGAGTTTTTAGCTTCATATTTTAAGAAAAAAAATATGTTATCGAATGATGCAAAGTCTCATTTTATAGAGATAGAGAAAAAAGCTTCAGGAAATATTTCACAGAAGAAAATACTGAGGATGGAAAATTTACTGTAATAATATTGATGGATTAATGGAGGAACTAAAGCCAAGCATATATAAAGACGAAGAATGGAGGCTATTCATTGATTCATCGAAACGAAGTTTGAAGGCTGTACTTTATAATACAAATTTATATGCATCGGTACCAATCGCTCATTCGACTCAGATGAAAGAAAAATACGATTGTCTGAAATTAATACTAGAAAAAATCGATTACTCTTCTCGAAACTGGCTAGTTTGTGGTGATTTAAAAGTATTGTGCATGCTATTAGGGCAGCAGGGCTTTACGAAAACACCCTGTCACCTGTGCTTATGGGATAGTCGAGACCGTGAAAAACATTACACAAATCATAAGTGGCCTGAAAGGAAATCTCTTGAGGTAAGTAAGAATAATATCATTGAAGAATCACTGTTGGATCCTAAGAAAATATTTCTCCCACCTCTTCACATCAAACTTAGTTTAATGAAGCAATTTGTTAAAGCTCTGAATAAAGATGGTAAATGCTTTGAATATTTAGGAAAACAGTTCCCACATATTTCTGATGCTAAGTTGAAGGAAGGCATTTTCGATGGACCTCAGATAAGAAAAATGTTGAATGACAAAAAATTTATTACAACTATGACAGGAAAAGAAAAAGCTGCTTGGCTCAGCTTTCAAGAAGTTACAGAGAACTTCTTAGGGAATCACAAAAGCAACAATTACAAACAAATAGTGTCTAAAATGGTCCAAAACTTTGGAAAAGTGGGATGTCTAATGAACTTAAAAATGCATTTCTTGTACAACCATATAGATCAGTTTCCAGGAAACTTAGGTGATTACAGTGAAGAACAAGGTGAACGTTTTCACCAAGATATTAAAGAAATGGAGAGAAGATATCAAGGCAGGTGGGATGTCAATATGATGGCAGACTACTGCTGGATGCTGAAAAGAGGTTGTAAAAATAGAGGAATTAAACGTAAACGAAATCCATTACACAGATCTTTTGAAAACAAGCGGGTACGCTATTATAGAAAAAAATAAAGTATCACGCATTTTTTCAAAAACTCTGACRTGGTGGGAGTAAACTGACTCCAGAAATGGATTCGGTGATCCAAAAAATATATAAAATTAGAATTGAAAGTACGAATTCATTTGATACTGGTTTTTGTGCCGCAAAAAGATGCAAATTTAGCGATTTTTTGGGTATTTTTTGAATTTTGCCAAAAATCCTGATATGGGGGTAAACTTACTACGGAAATGGATTCAGCATCTCAAAATACATATAGAATGAGTGTTCTGGTCTGTGGGTCCGAACATTTTTTTTTTTTGTGTGCCTGTGTAATCGATTATTCTTCTTATGTTCGACCATGATTGGTCAATTTTTTATGACTTAAGCCAATGTCTAGTAAAATCCCTAGTAAAAATAACGGACAGAAAGGGATAGAAAACGCATCTTATCCGTGTCTGTCTGTTTTACTATGCGTTTCTTAATCTGTAATTACAGACAGATTCAGATAGAATGCGTTCACAATCTATCGGTTTCTGTTTGCAAAAACAGATGGACAACTGCGATTCCTATCCGTTTCTGACTGTAAATACGTACACACATCCTGTCCGTTTCTAACTGCAATTGGGTATATATGTATCCTGTCCGTTTCTGACTGCAATTGGATACATACGTATTCTATCCGGTTTTGTCAGCAAATGCGTATAAGCAACCTGTCCGTTTCTATCTGCAAATGCGTATACGCA
>JANQDE010001104.1:3450-25532 GCA_037157785.1 Cephalotes varians | reverse complement strand
ATCGCGTATCCGCGTATCATCCGGCGTAAACGGTTTCTCGCAAATATGGCAGTGTGTCGCGTTGTGATGTGCTTCCCACTGTTCCCTGGATAACGCGCCTATAGGAACGTTAATAGATAAAAGAGTTTTTACGCGATGCGCCAATTCTTCTAGTTCCTTGACAAACCATGAGATGCAATCGGAATCGCGATGAGATCGATACTTGGATATGTGTCGTCGTACGAACACCGCACGTAGTATTCGATGTTAAATACTTCGTGATGTTGRTATGTATATGATGTATGTTCTGTATCCGGTTCCGTCTTCCGCAGTACGCATTCCAGATCAGCGTACACGACGAAGGGAAGTCGCTCCTTGTTGCTCTGGTTTTTAAAGTTGACCACTAGTGCTCTTCGCTTGGCAGTCGGATGGCGCAGTCGTTCAATGCTCTACAATTTACGTCATGGGCATCCAACTTGTCGATCGAATGAAAATGATGCAAACACCTGCATGAATAAAGAAAAAAAATTTTATTACTTTTTACAGTTGGAAAGAAAACGAAAGTATTCAATATAATATGGTATACGTACCGGTCGCAGATGTATTTTTTCCCATTACGTTCGTTCAATTGTGAGCTCACAAGTCGAGATAAATTTTTTATTAATGTGAAATGACCTATATTGTCATCTCGCGGATCTTGCACGTATAGTAGATTGACGTGCTTCTCTCTCTTGTTATCCGTAAGTCGCAGCGGAAGAATCTTCTGTTCCTCGATACCGTAAACATTAATCGATACATTGTTCAAACCTTCGAATTTTCCTATGTTCTTTAGAGTTATCGGAAACTCTATGTCATCGAAAGTCAGAACTGTCGTATAGTGCGGATACGAGGACATTCGTTCCGAGTTTCTTTCTGCAGGGTACAGAGCGGCGACCACCGACCATGCGAAGCACGCATTGTCCGCCGATTTTACGTTAATTATCGCACGCTTTAACATAATTTCCCGCGGTAACGTAATGTGACATCCTGCGCACATAGGATTGTACCTATTAACATTCACAGTCAAATTGAGGATTCGCGATAACGCCCACCCGCTATCGCGTTCCTGACATTCATCGAGCAATGCCAATGTGGGCTCGATGATGTATCGCTCGTACCATTCATCTAAATCCGATGTTGGAAAGAGTTCATAATTTTTCGTATTTATACTCTTGTTGGCACGTTAATCTTCTGTCACAAATTCACACATTGAACGCGGTGTTTACTTTAACACATCCATGTCTTTCTATAATATCTTATACTCGCTCGATTACTACACCGCTGGCATCCTCCAAGAATCGTCGCGGTTCGATATGGTGTAAGTTAATTACCACACCAGTCAAAACGCGATTCTCGAACGCGGTATCTATGTCTTGCCACACGAGTCTCTCCGCATTATTTTCGTCACTAGTGCTTGCACAATCACTACAGCTGGGCATGAAACGTCTTTGTAATCGCGTCTTTGCGCCCTCGAGTCGCGCGATCCTGGCCACTAAAGATTGTCTATGTCCGACGGTGAGCCGAGGACGCTTGGCACGACTRCRTTCTTTGAGCTGTTTTATGCACTCATCGCATTGCTGCAGCCACGTGAAACACTCGCTCAAAGAAGCGATTCTATCGGCTTGCTGCAACAGGTTGCGTTCATTTTCCACTTCCATTTTTTCAGTTTATATCACGACACATAAAACACACACGCGCGTTCGCATAAACGTCCAACGCAACTATTGTGACACTCTTGCCGGCATTCTGATTATATATATTCCTCTTGTCTCTTTCCAAATCACAGCATCATTTTTCAAAATGAGCAAGAATTGCGTACTTTTTTTTTTATTATGTACAAATCAGGCACATATTGCATGGAAAAATTGTAAATAATGAATTTTTGCAATTTGAACAATATTTACCATYTATCGCATCATGATAGTCAGTTACATGTTTTTGTATTGCAGATATTAGTTCAAGACGTACATATCCCAATTCAATCATACATGATGCGCATGCAACATAAGTATCACCCGTAGAATAATAAAAATATATCGCGCAATATTTTGTACGTCCGCTTAGAGCATTAATTTGTGAATTATCCACAATTTTTTCGCTAATTGTTGTAAAGTCATCACTACAATCACTGATGCAGCCGCTGTCGTCAGATAACGGCTGATCTTCGTCCGATGATTCACCGTCCATTTCTTCAATTATATCGTCTACTTCCATTTCTTCAAATACTTCATTTATAATCAAATTTGAGGGGAGATGCCTATGAGAGCCTCTGCGGATGACAGTGCGTGGAGGATTGAAATGATGAATCTAGAATTGGTGGTAGAGTATTTAATCCAATGAATAAAACGAACAAACGTTTCGACTCTTGTTTTGAGTCCTCTTCAGTGTACAGATTTACGTATACAATTAATTAATATCTTTGATCCGTCCCTCTCCATAATAAACGAATTTATGGTGAGAGACGAATACTGGAGTGAATGTGACGAAGATTCACATTCGACTGATTCATTTATAATATTCATAAGATCTTCGTCGTTTATATTTATTTCTATCACTCACAGAAACTCTTAGAAACTTTTAGAAAAACTTTTAGAGAGAGACTCAGTCACACGCCATGGACGTCCAACGCATTACTGCAATATTGCCCGCTTTCGGTTATATATACTTTATCTCTTGTCTCTTTCCAACCACATGGACATTTTCGAGAAAAATCTGTCAAACATGACGAGGGACAYCAGTTAATCATACACTCCTAAGGGCTCAGACTCCAGAGAGGATTAGGGAACAAAGAATTACATACTAAAATTAGGAAAAAGTCCAGAAAAGTCTAGAAAACCATTGTATACCTTTATGCTTATGTCTAGTCATTTTCCGGTTGCGGCCTGTTCAATACAAAGGGATAATTAGTCTCGCATTCCTAAGGCCCCGCTGTGATAAGAAGGATTAGCGTCCCTTCTCCCTTCCCCTCCATCGTAACGTCATGCCCAGGAGACCCCCTTCCCTCGTGACGTCATACCCCTCGCCCCGGAGAGCTCCCCTCGCCCCGCATTCCCCACGGAGCTCCTGAGTTAGAACTCTCATAGCTATACTACTCACCTGAAAGGCAGAAGGGGACATATCTTTATGTATATGATGATTATTTGTACTCTAGGGATAGTCGTTATGACAATGTTTTTCGATGTAACTCTCGGAAGACAACAAAATGTCCAGGCTAATCATCATCATTATTCGGAGAAACAATGTAGATACTTTAAAGGATCATAATCATCCGAAATTACCATTTATTAAAGCAAAGATTGAAATAAAAGAAGAAATGTTAAAACTTTCTCGCGAAACTAATATTGGATTGAAAGAAATTTTTAATTCAGGAGGTAAAATTATTTATGTTATGTATTAAAACTTCTACAATTTATCACAATAATTTTATAATTTTGTAATATTTTTCCTTACTTGTTTCAAAATATTATTTATATCGAACATTTTTGTGTGAATTTATCACATATGTCTCTGTAATATTTCAAAACATTGTTAAAATTTGCATTTTAAAATTTGCCTACATTTCTAGCATCCTGAGTTTTAATTGGTAACGTTTTATTTACTTCATTTTATGTAACAAAATTTGCATGAGAAATTGTTATTATTATTACACGAATCACATAATTTTATATCTTAAATCATTGATTTTCATATTGTTTTGGTTTATTTTTAACATCTTGAAAGTTTCGGACTTTTCTCAGCAGTTTGGTTACTAACTAAAATTTCAGATAAAATGGATTTTGTATAAAATCTTATTAGCAAAGCTTGTTACAAGGCTTAATTAAATAATTTTTGAAGAAACTAAAAGGATTTTATGACACACACGCACGCACGCACACACGTTTCTACAAATTTCTTTAATAAATTTTGTATTTTTTATAATTTGTCCTTAATGTAATGGTGTGTATTTGTTATTTTCTAATAATTATGATTTAACAGGTGCAATTTTATTTCACTCTATTTTTGAACTTAATTGATTTTGAATGTTTACTGATGTATGTATACAATTATCTTACCGAATACTATTATTTACGTTTATATTTACGTTTATTTTTATGAATTTAAACTTATGGACTTTAAATGGTTTAGAATGTTTATTAATGTATATATAATTACTGTACAGTACTTTTACTTTATATGCGATATCAACCTAATGCAAAATATGTTCGTGCGCGTTTCTCGTGCTTTTTATGCCGTACCTCTCACTTGAATATTCGCATCGTTATCTGCTTGAAATGTTTTTGTCGAATACCGCTTTTGTTGTAGTTACCGTGCTCGTGTTGTATTGTGCAGTGCATATGTGTGCATAATTCTCCCAAAAATTTTTTCACGATATTTAATTTTTGACCTTTTATGCCTTAACATATTGCCTTTTATATACATTTTTATTTTATAGTGAAAAAACAGATTTATTTTATAGTAAAAATAACAGTGATATTCTATATTAAGGTATATATTACTATCAAATGAGAAACTTCTACTATCTCTTATTTTTATTTATGTCACAACATAGATTGTTTATTTTAATTGTTTGCTTACTTGCATTAATGTTATATAAAATATAATGTTATGTAAAATATAATTTTTCTGACATTAACTGTCTCTTTTTGCTATATCAATTTCTAACACGTTGCTATTTTATTTATAATAATTTATTCTGTTTTATTTACGTTCCTTAGATTATCCTGCAAAATGTCAATCAATTGAATATGATCAAATAGGATGTACATTCTATATGATCAATTTTTTCTTATGTTTTACTGTATTTGTAATATTAGTCTGAACATTCTTATTATTTACATAGATAACATTGATATAATGAAGCTTATGAGGATGTATAACTTTACAATAAAATGAACTGTGTTTCAATTTGAAACATTAATATTGTTCCTATTATACGTATATTACAATGTTACTCAATGTAATAAAAGCAATTAAAGGTTATTGTTCGGGATACCCTGGCGTTTATTGAACAAATAAATGTTCGCAGGCCTTAATTAATAACAATGCACATAACTACTTGAATAATAATTAGTACAGCTTATCTGCACTCTCAACTGCGCCGTCTCCAAGCGCGCGCCAATGAGCGTGGCGCCTGTCGCTCATCGTCGCAGCGCTTGGCGAATCACGAAACGCCCCGCGACTTGGGCTGCCAATTAGCGCGTTACAACTCGCGGCGTTGAAAACAACTCGGTTCGAAAAATTAACAACAATTAGAAGGCTCGCAGCGTTTCCAGATTGTTCTAATCTTGACATCACATCCTGTGATCGAACTCTATCGAATTGCCAGAATATTCTGGCAATTGAGGAACATTCTAGAAGCGTGGAAGCCTATAAAAGCTCCCAATGCGCTGAGAGCAGCGCCTTTTAAGTTTGAGTATAGACGCGAAAGGTGTGCTTTTGGCTGATAGCCGGAGTCGCTTGCTCCATTCGGCCTCGCAAACTACGTCGCTTTTCTTTTTATTAATTCGTGCTCGAATTGTGTGTTAAGTGTACATACATTGTAAATATTACTGTCAAAATAAATTGTGATCGTTTGAAGAAAAACTTGCGTGTTTGTTCGTATCGTGTGTTTGTGGCTGTGCACGTTCTCAACATTTTTTGGTCCTTCGAGCCGGATCTCCGCGCCTGTATGAGTCCGTGCAATCGCGTGCTTCGCGAACTTCTCGTTGGTGCAACGTACCGCATATTGCYATCATGGACGCCGTCCTTGCTGCCCAGCAGGAGCTTTTCGGGCGGATCAGCCGCACGATGGAAAATCTAAAAAAAGCAGGTTCTTAAAAAATCACATACTCCTTAGTCGCAACGACGTTAAGGCTCCTTGATGCTAAATGGACTAAATTTGAAGAAAATCATGAGCGACTTCGCTCCGAGCATTGGAGCGAGTTAAAAAATCATGATTATTACCTGGCAGACATCATGGGTCAAACAGAGGAGGTTTATACTCAACAACGTGCAGCTCTTCTCGAGCTAAGCGAATCCCTGAAAATTGGCAAGGAAAACTCGCCGTCTGTGCTTGCCGGTGCTCCACCTCCGCCACGTACCACCTTGCCTCGTGTTCAGCTGCCACACTTTTCGGGGAGATACGAGGATTGGCCACCTTACCGCGACCTGTTTCAATCCCTGATCATCGACGACACTTCATTGTCTGACGTCACCCTGCTGCACTATTTGAAATCCAGCCTGAAGGGAGAGGCAGAGACGCAGTCTCCCTACGACGGGAGAAAATTTCTCGCGTGCCTGGGACACGATGCTCAAATATTATGAGAATACGCGCCTCTTAGTCCGCTCTTGCTTCACTACATACCTCTCGCTACCGAAATTAAAGACGGAGTTGGCCTCAGAGCTCCGGAAATTATTTCACTGCATGGCGAGCACCGTGGGAGCCCTGGAGGGCATCGGTCGACCTATCTCAAACTGCGAAGATCTTTTCGTACACCTTACGGCTGAGATGCTCGACCCGCGCACGAGACGCGAGTGGGAATCCTCGGTCGGGGGATCCACTGAGCCGCCGACTTACGCTGAGTTACGGGAATTTCTGGAGCGTCGAGTGCACACTCTAGAGGCTATTGCTCCCAGCAAGGCGTCCTCGACGGTGAGGGCCAGCGAACGAGCAGCGGGTTCTCACCTCGTCCAGAAGGAGTCGACGAAAAGGAAGGAATGTGAGCGCTGTTCATCGTGCCACAAGGACCACTTCATCATGCTATGTGAGTCCTTCCGGAGGAAGTCGCCCGTGGAGAGAAAGCACCTGGTGGACGAGGCTGGACTATGCCTAAACTGCCTCAGCAAACATAAAGTAAGTGAGTGCAATTCGAAACGATCGTGCTCAGCATGTGGCGAAAGACACCACTCTATGCTGCACGACGCATGTCGACCGGCGTCCTCGGGACTCACGACGCCGAGAGGTGAACCCACGACGACGTCTCACGTGGCTCAGAGCCTGACGGGCGAACGAACAGTGATCCTGCTCGCGACCGCTCGCGTTAACGTACGCGATCGCCACGGAGTGATTCACCACGCACGTGCGCTCGTCGACCAGGGTTCAGAGACTTCCCTGGTTTCGGAGGCCCTTGCCCAAAGGTTGAGGTTACCACGCACCCGGACGTCCGTCGCTATTTTTGGAGCGGGAGGATCTCAGACGGGAACCCCTCGAGGACAGATTTCTATGCTGATCGGTTCACGCGACGGAAATACAGAACTTACCGTGCAGGCCCTCGTATTACCGCGACACACTGTTTACTCGGGCGTCTCTAGCATGCTGAGGAAGGAATGGTCTCACTTGCGCGGCATCGAGCTTGCGGATCCAGACTTCGCGGCCGACGACCGCATCGAATTGCTGCTTGGGGCCGACGTTTATGCTTCCATCCTGGAACCAGGACTGCGTCGGGGGAACGAGCTCGAGCCAGTTGCCCAGGAGACTCGACTAGGATGGATCCTCTCGGGCCCCGTGGGTGTCACCACTTCCCATGCAATCATCGCACTTCACCATTGCTCTGCTGACGAGTCCCTCGCTGCACTCGTTCGACGGTTTTGGGAGCAGGAGGAGCTGAGTGCACCCCCAACTATCCTGTCCAGGGAGGATCAGGAGGCGGAGGATTTCTTCGTCCGCACGCACACGAGAGAACCTGACGGCAGGTACATGGTCCGACTCCCTCTAACCACTCGCACTCCAGTCTTGAGTGCAACTAGGGGGATAGCGACACGGGTGCTGCGGCACATGGAGCGTCGTTTCACGCGGGATGAGGCACTGAAACACAAATACATTAGTTTTATGGCCGAATATGAGCAGCTGGAGCATATGTCTCCAGCCCCCACGGAAGGAATCTCAGTACCGGTGTGTTACCTGCCTCATCACGGTGTCATGAAAGGAGACGGGGCGACGGCTAAACTGCGAGTTGTATTCAACGGCTCGGCCGTCGTTGGAGAAGGCGAGTCACTCAACCGGGCGCTTCTCGTCGGTCCTAACCTGCTCCCGCAATTGGCTGATGTGCTTCTGCGGTGGTGCTGGCACCACCGCTATGTCTTCACCGCGGATGTGGAGAAAATGTACCGCCAGATCCTTGTGCATCCTACGGACAGGAATCTGCAACGCATCGTGTGGCGTGAGGACCAGGAACATCCAATTCGGGAATATGCACTCAATACAGTGATTTACGGTCTTGCGTGCGCTCCTTTCCTCGCCATTCGGACGCTTCATCAACTGGCGGAGGACGAGAGGCCAAAGTTGCCGGCGCGACTGTGCTAATCCGCGACTCTTATGTGGATGACATCCTCTCAGGTGACGCATTATTGGATCGGACTCGCGACATACTCATCCAGACTCGGGAGTTCTGCAAGGCGGGCGGTTTCCCGTTGAGAAAGTGGGCAGCAAATGACCCGCAATTGCTGGAATCCATTTCCGAGGAGGATCTTTTCGCACCAGGCACTCGGCTCTGGTCACAGGGCAGCAGTCACCCGACACTCGGCCTTCAGTGGCACCCTGACCGGGATTCATTCAGCTTCTGTGTGCGCCCTATCGATATCGGGATAGTGACCAGACGCTCCGTGCTGTCCCAGGCAGCACAGCTGTTTGACCCTCTGGGGTGGTTAGCTCCCGTCGTTGTCCAAACTAAAATTCTCTTGCAGGGCACCTGGCTGCAGGGGCTCGGTTGGGATACTCCCCTCACCTCCAAGGATGAGCAGCGATGGAGAGACTTCTTGACGGATCTACCGCTCTTGGAGCGATTGCGGATGCCCCGATGGCTGGAGTGCCTAACGGAGGACGGCATCGAAATCCATGGCTTCGCCGATGCCTCCGAGCGAGCTTACGCTGGGGTGGTATACCTTCGATCGAAATCTGCAAAGAACACAAGTGAGGATTGGAAGAGCACATTGGTGACAGCAAAAACAAGAGTGGCCCCGCTTAAGTAAATTACCTTGCCGCGTCTGGAGCTGTGCGCAGCGACGCTGCTGGTGCGATTGGTGGATCACGTCCAAAAACTGCTCAATTTGCAGAACCGTCCTGTCTCCCTGTGGTCTGACTCTACGGTGGCCCTGGGCTGGATACGGGGTCATCCCTCGCAGTGGGAAACGTTCGTTGCTAACCGCGTGTCTGAGATTCAGACGACTTTGCCCGATGCACAATGGCGCCACGTGGCTGGCTCCGACAACCCCGCTGACTGCGCCTCCCGTGGACTATTCCCGAGTGAGCTCATGGATCATCCGCTCTGGTGGCGCGGACCAGCCTGGATGAGCACCCAGTAGTTGGAAACGCCTACGGAAGAAACGGTGACTTTGGAGGAGCTTCCCGAGGCCAAGCACCGCACCCATGTTGGCATCGCAACCACCGTTCCCGAGGAGCCAGAGATGTTGAAACGCTTCTCCAATCTGAGGCGATTGCTCCGCGTCACCGCATGTCGACGCTGGTTGCCGGAGGAGTCACGCCAGAGACACACGCTACGGGAGCCTGGTACACCTTCCACTGAGGAACTCGATCGCAGTCTGATGAGCTGAATACGGGTGGTGCAGGCTGTGAATTTCAACAAGGAAATCAGAGCACTCACGAAGGGAACTGGCCAAATGAGCAACATGTGTGCCAGACTTACCCCTTTCTTAGACGAGGACGGTGTATTGCGAGTCGGGGGCAGAATCAAGCACGCCCTACTCGCCTTTGACGAGAAGCACCCCATCATTCTTCCCCCTCAGTCGCATCTCACTTCACTAATAATTGACTATTGCCATACTAGAGTTCTCCACGGCGGTGTCCAGCAGACATTGGACCATCTACGGCAGCGTTACTGGTTGCCTGGCGGGCGAGCGGCTGTCAAAACGCACATTCACCGTTGCGTCCGATGTGTGCGATGGCGGGCGGCAGCACCACAACAAATTATGGGCAACCTCCCGGGAACCAGGATTACCCCATCTCGACCTTTCGAGCACACTGGGGTGGACTATGCCGGACCGGTGATGCTACGCACCACCAAAGGGCGCGGACACAAGGCATTCAAGGCGTTCATTGCAGTCTTCATCTGCTTCAGCACCAGAGCTGTGCATGTGGACGTGGTGTCCGACTACTCTACTGAAGCCTTCTTGGCTGCCCTGCGCCGCTTTGTGGCCAGACGAGGTGCCCCGAGGGCACTCTACAGCGACTGCGGCACAAACTTCACCGGAGCAGTGGCGGAGTTGCGAAGGTTCTTCACTGCCAGCTGCCGCGAATCTCGACTGATTGGCGGGGCGCTTACCGATCACGGCATTCAATGGAAATTTAATCCACCCGCAGCCCCTCACTTCGGCGGCTTGTGGGAAGCGGCCGTGAAGTCCGTCAAGCACCATCTAAGACGAGTGCTTGGCGACTCCACGCTTACGTACGAGAAAATGGCAACCTTGTTGGCAGAAATCGAGGCGTGCCTAAATTCACGACCACTGTCCCCCCTCAGCGACGACCCTGAGGACTTAGCCGCTCTCACGCCGGGACACTTCGTGGGGACCGCTCTCACTGCCGTGCCTGAACCTACTCTCAAGGATGTATCGACCAACCGCCTGTCTCGATGGCAACTCATCCAACACATGAGGGACCACTTCTGGGATCGCTGGTCACGCGAGTATCTCCACAGCCTAGCGGAGCGACCCAAATGGTGGAGGGCCTCTTCGGCTCCCAAGGTAGGCCAACTTTGCCTCTTACGCAACGAGGTCGCACCGCCCACCAAGTGGCCCCTCGCTCGCATCACCGCCCTGCACACCGGGGACGACGGCAACGTAAGGGTGGTCACGGTCAAGACCGCCACCTCAGTCTTGACCAGACCACTGGTCAAGATTATCCCTCTTGCCATGCACGAGAGGGAGGACCTGCCGAACTCATCAACCTGTTAACGCATTTC
This sequence comes from Cephalotes varians, assembly GCA_037157785.1. Taxonomy (NCBI): domain Eukaryota; kingdom Metazoa; phylum Arthropoda; class Insecta; order Hymenoptera; family Formicidae; genus Cephalotes; species Cephalotes varians. Next base: position 14,622 of record JANQDE010001104.1, on the reverse strand, counting down.
ATGCACGCATCCGCGGAGGTTAGTTGCACACATGTACCACTTTGCCAACCGCGCGTTTCTTCGGTCTCCACTCAACGCCGAACTGACACCTCTTCCTCGCGCACAACGCACTGAGCTTGCGAGCCGCGGACGCGTCCTCATTCCGCATCAGCGATGCACCGTTGTCACAATCGTCACGCGGTGCTTTCACTCGCGATTGCAGCGTGCTTGCAACTAGCACTCTGCCAATACCACGTGCGTGCGCGTGCGCGATACCACGCTCGGCGACCACGTGGTCGCCCTCCATACTTCTCTGCGATATACAAGGTTAGTTTATAATTGTGTCATTGAATCTTCACTGAATTGTAAAATGTATAAAGCAAAATTCCATCCTCTTCCCTTGCGGGATGCTAGAATCGATTCGTCAGCGTTGCTGGACGAGGCGGGCGGAATGTTCGGGATACCCTGGCGTTTATTGAACAAATAAATGTTCGCAGGCCTTAATTAATAACAATGCACATAACTACTTGAATAATAATTAGTACAGCTTATCTGCACTCTCAACTGCGCCGTCTCCAGGCGCTCTCCACTGCGCGTGGCGCCTGTCGCTCATCGTCGCAGCGCTTGGCGAATCACGAGGCGCCCCGCGACTTGGGCTGCCAATTAGCGCGTTACAACTCGCGGCGTTGAAAACAACTCGGTTCGAAAAATTAACAACAATTAGAAGGCTCGCAGCGTTTCCAGATTGTTCTAATCTTGACATCACATCCTGTGATCGAACTCTATCGAATTGCCAGAATATTCTGGCAATTGAGGAACATTCTGGAAGCGCGGAAGCCTATAAAAGCTCCCAGTGCRCAGGGAGCAGSGCCTTTTAAGTTTGAGTATAGACGCGAAAGGTGTGCTTTTKGCTGATAGCCGGAGTCGCTTGCTCCATTCGGCCTCGCGAACTACGTCGCTTTTCTTTTTATTAATTCGTGCTCGAATTGTGATTAAGTGTACATACATTGTAAATATTACCGTCAAAATAAATTGTGAGCGTTTAAAGAAAAACTTGCGTGTTTGTTCGTATCGTGTGTTTGTGGCTGTGCACGTTCTCAACAGTTATAAAATGATTTAATTTTGTATATTTGTAAAATTTTTATTGTTTCTATATTTATATATTATTATATTTATATTATTTATATTATTATATATTATTATATTTTATTTACTATATTATATTTATAATATCTTACTTTTTTCTAGAAATCCAGGTGCAGGACAATATTTAAGTTTTGTGTCTATAAGATGTAGCATGCATCGTGAACGTATGAAAAGCTGACCATCTGTACCTGATACATTGGCATCATTATATGATAGTCTAGAAAACTCTGACATTTCATAATGTCTGTAAGGAAAAAATAATTGCAACTGATGGGAAAACTGCAATAATTTTATCAACCAATTATTTACTACAAGCATTATCTTCTACTACTGAAATCTATGTGGATGGAACTTTTTCTGTAAGTACGACTTGTCTTATACGCCAAAATATTTCTTAGCATCGCGTAAAGCAATATTAAGTCTAATTATAGAAATTCTTTAAAAACAAATTACTTTTAAGATTCTCCCACGCAATATTGCACAGCTTTATTCTGTACATATACGATATATGGATACGGTAAAATATTTATTTAAATCATTCATTTTTTTAAAGCATCAAAAATGAATAACAAAATGAATAACTTGATCTTTTCAGGATATAGCAACATTATTTGTACTATGTGATGTACGCACAATAACTTTATATGATGCTTTGTGGAACAAAATTACACAACTGGCACCACAACTTGAACAAAATATTAAATTCATTATGAGCGATTTTGAAATAGCTGCAGTAAAATCACTGAATAAAAAGTTTTCCAGAGCTAACTTAACTGGATGTTGGTTCCATTTTAATCAGGTATATATAAAGGTCCATTTATTCATATCAATTCGTATTATATCCGTATCGTGTATATCCGGATGCTATATTCAGTTCCGTATGATTTTATGTAAGGATTTACACTGTTCAGTGTTCGTGACAACATCGCCGATATCGTTGATGACGATATTTTCGGAACTAAATGTATCAATACTGATAAGTATAGATACACTTCCGTGTAACATTCAGATTTCTGAGTCTCATGATAAATCAGTCCATGATATTAAGAGTATTGTTCTAATATCATTACCATAAATATATTAATATTATTATATTATTATATAATATAATAAATTATTATTATTATTTATATATATTATTATTCAGGTAAATACATAGATTTTTAGACCGTCATTTGATTTGATATATTATTATTCTCTTTCATAACTTTTCTTTTCAATTTTTGTCATTTTTGTATTGCTTTTGTATATTATTCAACTCTCAACGGAAGCGGTTCACTTGGACACGGTGCAAATGCCCACAGCCACTCACAGCGACCGAATGTCTAGAGGTTTTCCACTGTTCAAGCGCTGTGAATAGCTGGGCAATTGAACCGTGTCTATTTGAACATCACTCGAGAATAAATGGTGTGCGCAAAACGTGCACTTGTGTTGTTTAATGGGAAGCTGGTGCTGAGAGTTTTTTCACTGGACTACCAATCAGAAAATTTTGTATTAAATTAGCCAATTGGCGATGTGGTTTATCGGAACCTTCCCAATTTAATGTATGAAAAATTGCATTACATAAAATTAAATGCGTTTTCAGGCTGTACTGCGTAAATGGCGAAAACTACGCCTTTCAAATATTCCAAAAACGGTACTTTCAATGACTATGACATTGCCTTTGTTACCACCAGATATATTTCAAGAAGCTATATTTATAATATTGTATAAACTGAAGCTGACCAACTTTCTGGTGAACATCCAAATATTTTACAATTTATGTCATATCTAAGACTTACCTGACCAAATATGGCATCGAAAATTAATATCTATCCTGTACGTACGAATAACATAGTAGAAAGTTTCCATAATATTGCGGTACAGAAATTAGGAACGGATATTAACATTTGGACGTTCTTAGGTAATATATCAAAATATTTTTTATTAAATATAAAAATTCTTTAATTGGTAGGCGTGTATACTCATGTACTTATAAATTACCGAAATTTTTTTGTTTCCAATGGCTCAGTAATAAGATCCAATTTGATACACTCTCCCTTCTCTTTCTTTTGGGAGCGGTTCACTTGGACACGGTGCAAATGCTCTCAGCCACTCACATCGATCATGCCTAGAGGCTTTCCGCTGTTAAAATGCTGTGAGTGACTGATGGGTAATTGAACCGTGTCCATTTGAACATCACTCAACCCAAGTACATATGTATATATTTCAAATATATATATATATATATATGTATCATGTATATGTATATATATACAGGGTGTTTGACAATTGTGGGGACAGTTTTCATGGGCAGCTACAGCGGACTAAATTAAGGCGGAAAGTCCTGTAGCATTTTTAAGTTTTCGCAATAGTAAACGAGATATTAATTTTTAGCGCATTAATTTTAGCGCACCGAGTGACGGCGGGACTCACGGTATGCGCGGCGCGGGACGCTTGTCAATCACGCTGGCCACGCCTACTCCCTACTCTCCGCGAGTCGAGCGTCGAGCTAGCAACGGGCGTACACTTGCCAGTAGAAGGCTGGACGGACGCGCGTATTGGGCAATCTTTAAAAATTAATATCTCGTTGACTATTGCGAAAACTTAAAAATGCTACAGGACTTTCCACTTTAGTTTAGTCCGCTGTAGCTGCCCATGAAAATTGTTCCCACAATTGTCAAACACCCTGTATATATATATGTCAATCGAATAAAAGATTTAATTACAAAGAATTAAAGAGGCAACAACACAAAATGAAAAAATTTAATTTAAATCAAAAAATTTTTATGTAAAAAAACTTGGTGCTGCTAGACTTTGAAATAATTCAAAACTAATACATAATTCTAATCCATACATCATTCGCTTGAACAATATACACACGCTGATTATTACTGTTTTTACTGCTGCCGCATTGTTCCTTACATTTTTTCATTATTTTCTTTATTAAATCGAAACTTCTCATTTTTATTTCAAGCAGCGTCAAGTTTTTTTACATAAAAATTTTTTGATTTAAATTAAACTTTTTTATTTTGTATTGTTACTTCTTTAATTCTTTGTAATTAAATCTTTTATTTGATTGACATATATGAAATGAACCAGGCTTTCAATAGCGCGGTCTAGCTCGCGGGCTGTGTTCAGGGATCGAAAGCGGTCGGAGGGAAAAGAAAGAAGTCTAGCGGTTACGTAACACCAGATAAACCAGTTCGCATAGGACGATACAAGATAGAGATAAACGCGGTACTATTTACAACAAAAGAACCGGAGCGTATCCAAGTGGCGGTACGATAACGAAAGCCGGCGCGGAATCTTACAGCGGTCTAACGGCGGCGAGAAGAAAACCTAGCGCGGTATATTTACAACGGTCGAGCGCGAAATCGCGAGGCGCGGAATTCTATGGATTCGGAATAGGCGGAATGCAGGAGAGCACAGCGGCCGAGAACGCTCGGCGTAGGCGGAGAACGCTCAACCCCCTGTTTCTTGCCGTGTCTCTGGAGGCTGGAGGTGAGCAACCGACTGCCGAAAATGCTCGGTGGAGGCAAAGAACGCTCTACCCCCCTTGTCTTGTCGGAGGCTCGGGTATCGAGGAACGACTTGAGCGGTCGACTGTCGAAAACTCTCGACAAAGGCAGAGAACGCTCTACCTCTTGGTTTCGTCGAAGGCTCTTGTCGTACTAGGAAGCGGAGCAGGCTCGGTCTCGCAGACTCAACGGATTAGGATGCTGGCCGGCGAGCGAAGTGAAGTCTCGTTAAAAAGAGCGTCTTTTTATATAAAAGAAAACGCGTGTTCGATGATCTCCGGCGCTTTTCGGATTAATCCGTTGTTTGTTTACCCCTGCGCGGTGTTTGTTATTCCGGAGCGGGGGTCTCAGTGATCGAGATGCTGATCGGCGGTGTTCGGAGTCTCTCGGGCGCTCTCGTATCTTGATTAATTTTTGAAGCGGCAAAAGTTATGTGGGGCGCACCGCACCGTAACGTCTAATGGGCAAGACGTTCTTCTAGCTGGTGGTCGGCTAGGAACGTTGCTATTTTGGGGCGCATCGTTACATATTATGATGAAATTTCTGGGATTGGACACAAATGAATAGAAAACCACGTTGCTCTGAAAACAAAGTTATTTAATTCGCTATGATTTCTTTATATTAATTGCTTCCAGCTATTTTCTCTGTGTATTACAAATTTTACCTGAAAACAAAGAAACGACAATTAAAGTCTATTCCTTCAGTATCAATTCCCCTTTCAGTAATTCTTGTACACTTTTATCTACTCGATTATCACATGTCCTTTTGTTCTCTATCGTTTTAATCCTCCTACACTCTCTACACCTAGATTCGCGTGGCTGCGCGCGCTGATTAAAGAAGTATCTTCTTTATATCTCCCCTCCGTGGGAGAAATTGTGCACCAATTTCTTCATCCATTTATATATTTGGTTTTCTTTGCTCTTGTTTCGGATTCTTGTTGTTTGCTTGAAGGATCTGGTGTTAACTTCGTGATGTGAAAAATGTTTGATTCTGATTTCCTGTGGCCAGTGTCAATTTTGTATATTGAGTCTGATATCTTATCTATAATCTTATAAGGTCCAATTTTCAATTCATCCATTTTTTTTCTGTTTAGCTTATTACCGTTTTCCACATATACCCTGTCTCCAATCTTGAAGTCATACCGTTCTCTGTTCTTATCGAATAGTTGTTTGTTGTAGCAGTGGGATTTTATTGTATTTTCTAGTACTTTTTTTTGTTTAGTATCCAGTCTTTTACTGAATGTTCTTGCTTTAATTCTGTGGGTAATATTGCTGTGTTTATGCCTTCCAATAAATATATTGGTGTGAATCCTGTGACTGTGTGTTCAGTTTCGTTGTACACTTTTGTACACATTCTCCCGCTATCGTTGTCCATGCTATTTTCTTTTTCTCTCCATTTATTCCACACCAGATTTTATTTACTAGCATTTGATTTAGCCTTTCGTTTAGTCCATTGGAGAAGGGTGCATTTACTGCAGTGAAGATAATCGGTGTACCTTGTTCATCCAAGAATTTTTTTAATTCTTTCGAATTTATCCCTGGATATTGATCTGTCAGAATTTTACCAATTTTGTTCATTTCTGGGACACTCTTCACGAGTTTGATGAAATCACTCGCATTTTGTGTCTTGGACGTTGTAATGTAGGCATATCTTGTGAAATGATCCACTAGCAGGTGTAAATATTTTTTTGTTGACCTTGAGCATCCGAAACCTCCAATTGTGTCTATGGATACTATCTCAAAAGCTTCTGTAGCCGGACCTAAGTGAGACATTAGACCGAATTTGTTTTGTCCTCTGGATTTGTTTTTTATGCAAATGGTACAGTTCTTGCATTCCATTTTTATGTTTCTTGTAAGATTCCTCGCTGTGTAAAATGGACCAATTTTCTGCTGTATTTGTTTTATTCCTATGTGGCCCATTCCTGTGTACATCTTTGATAAATTGTATGCTGAATTTTTCTGACAAAATTATCTTCTCTTTTTGTTTAATTTTCTTGTAGTATATGTTGTGTTTTGCTGTTAATGTATTTTTTTTTCTTGTATTTCTTTATTTTCTTTTTGATCCAATATGATATCTTTTAAATATATTAAATTAATGATCTTTAATTGTTCATCTTTATTGTTATTTAGGTCTAATACAAGATTTCTGCTCAGGCAGTCTGCTTCTATGTTGTCTTTTCCTGGAGCATATTTCACTGTAAAATCATACTGTGATAAATAATATGTTAGATCTCCTAATTCTTCATTTGGTCTTGATTTTATATTTAAATTTTGTAATAGTTTGTGGCCTGAGTATACCGTGAATCGTTTACCTATAAGCCAAAATTGCCAATGTTGTACTGCCTCTTTTATTGCCAAGCACTCTAAATATATGGCTTTCTTTCTTCTTTGGTACTCATGTAGTTTTTTTGAAAAGTAGGCTACTGTCTTTTCTTTTCCATCTTGTTGCACTTGTTTAAAAATTGCTCGAATACCTTGTAATGATGCATCTGTATAAATGTGTATTGGTAAGTCTTGGTCATAAATTTCTAGAGCTGGTTGTGAGCACAATACGTCTTTTACTTTCTCAAATGATCTTTGACATTCTTCAGTCCAGATGAATTTTTGGTCTTTTCTTAACAACTTATAAAGTGGATCTAGTACTATCATTCTTTTTGGTATGTATTCGTGATAAAAATTTGCCTTTCCTAAAAATTCCCTGACACTCTTTTGTGTTTTTGGTATCGGGAACTCTTTAATGGCGATTAGGTTATCTCTAACTGGTTTTACGTTGTTATCTCCTATTATATGACCCAAGTACTTTACGGAATTTGCTGCAAATGTGCATTTTATCAATTTCAATCTGAAACCTTCGTATAATATTGCATTTAGTAACCGTTCTAAGTGATTTATATGTTCTTCGAACGTTTCTGAAAATATTAGAATATCATCTATGAAATTTTTTGCGAACTTATTAAGTTTATGTTTTCTTAAGATGCTACTCATTATCCTTTGAAAGATTGCTGATGCGTTCTTGAATCCAAAGGGTAGTACCGTCCATTGATAGTGTCCTTCTTGGGTTACAAAGCCTGTTTTCATTCGATCTTCAATTCGTAGAGGGATTGCCCAGAAGGCTGAATTTATATCTAACGTTGAGAAGAATTTGCAGTTCCTTGTTGCGACTATTAAATCTTGGATTAATGGAAAAGGATGGGTTTTCGGTACCACAATCTTATTTAAGTCTCTAAAATCTATATACACTCTTAATTTGCTATTCTCTTCTTTTTTAAATGCTAAAGTTACAGGAGCCGCAAAAGGGCTATAGGATTCTTCTATCAGATTTTTCTCTAGTAATTTTGAAATTTGTTGTTCTATTTCTTTCTTGTCTTGTATGGTACACCTGTAAGGTCTCTTACTGCAGTGTTTGTCCACCAATAAATCAATGCGAGCTTCATAGTCTTTTACTATTCCCACGTCGTACTTGTCTTTTGCGAAAATCGCCCTGTATTTCTCTATTAACTTGTTTATCTCGGCTTGCTGTTGCATGCTTAGATGATTCGTTTTTATTTCAACTTCTTTTCTATCTATATGTTCATTAAAGTTTATTTCCTCTGTTACTTTCTTTTTATAATTACTTTCATCTATATTTCTATTTTCTTGTGTCATTGATGGTTTTTGATGTTATTGTTAAGTCTTCATCCTGAGCTAATCTGAATTGTCGTATTAAATCCAGACCTGTTATGAAATCATGTTCGTAATCTTCAATTACGTATACATCCACTTTTTTGTTATTTCAAAAATCGTTAATTCTATTCTTATCATACCATTTGTTTTTTTCACACCATTAATCGTTTGTAAATATATGTGATTTATCTGATTTAAGTTTCCTTTTATTTTTACTAAGTTTGAATTTATCAATGAAACATTTGATCCTGAATCATATAGTCCAAGTTTTTCTAATGTTCCATTCAATTGAATTTTGATCTTGATTAATGGTGTAATAATCCGTTTTTTTTATCTTCTTCAGAGTATTCTGCTTCAATGATTGCATTATTTTCTTGTTTTGTGGACATGCGTTTTTCTTTTCCTTCTTCTTTGGTTTTGAACCAGCACTTATCCGATGGATGGTACCGAATACCTTTATTTAGTTCTTTACAAGCCTTACATGGTTCTTTGTGGCTTCCTTTTTCCCCATTGTCACTGGTTGCATTCTTTTCTCTTTTAAAATTTTTGTTCTTTGCTAGATATTCGAGTTTATTTACTTCATTGAACAAATCTTCGGTTTGTTGTAGACTTTCTCTTTCAATTCTATTTAGCACATGATTTGGAAGGCCGGCTGCTATGAGATCAATTAGTGTTCCTACGTCAATTGACTTTCGCACCTCTAGTAGAAGTTTTTCTTTTTTTACCGCATAGTTTAATAGAGAACCATCTACATACTGAAGGATAGCGCATATGTAACTGGATTTCATCTTTTGTTGCTATATGTTTCGCAGAATTTGTTTTTCCATACATTCCATTCTGCATTTATTGTTATCTTTATAATCATGGAGCTATACCAATCTAAACATGTTTTATCTAAGAAGTATCTCAGCATTTCTATTTTATTCCTATCTTCTTCGACGTCAAAACGTTCACATTCTTCTTCAAAGTAGTTTATCCATTGGCCCGCATTTGGATTTTTTCCATTGTATGGTTCAATAATGAACTTTTCGGCTAAGCGTTTCAAATTTTTCTTACCATCATCCTTTTCTGTTAACTTTTTTAAGATCTGTATTAATGTAGTTTCATCTTCATTATCATTTTTAATTCCGTATATCTCTTCCAAAATGGTATCGTTACATTGCATGTTTCCCTCTTCATCTACATATGCTTTAGCAATTTCGTCTGTTGCCGTTATCCAAACCCGTCTTTTCTGATATCTTTTTTTTAATGCATTCTTAACTTTTCTGCATATCTCTGTCTTTTCTACTAGTTTATGTACCTGTATTGGCTGTAATTCTAATGGTATGGCAAATGTTTTATCATTCTGGGTAGTAATTGAGATTATACATAAGATATTTGTTTTTCCATCCGCCGCTGGTTTCAGTTCAAATTCGAATTGTAATTTACAGTCACTTATTTTATCAATTGACTAATATTGTCGTTTTATGATGGAATTTCTGGGATTGGACACAAATGAATAGAAAACCACGTTGCTCTGAAAACAAAGTTATTTAATTCGCTATGATTTCTTTATATTAATTGTTTCCAGCTATTTTCTCTGTGTATTACAAATTTTACCTGAAAACAAAGAAACGACAATTAAAGTCTATTCCTTCAGTATCAATTCCCTTTCAATAATTCTTGTACACTTTTATCTACTCGATTATCACATGTCCTTTTGTTCTCTACCGTTTTAATCCTTCTACACTCTCTACACCTAGATTCGCATGGCTGCGCGCGCTTAAAGAAGTATCTTCTTTATATATATATATTTGAAATATATACATATGTACTTGGGTTTGGCACATACATATGTACTTGAGTTTGGTATAATAGTTTTCTCTTCACTGCGTATGGAATTTAACTGTCGAGATAACAGAATGAAACTTGGCACCATTTATTTGATATCAAATGATTTACTTGGCTTGAGTTAGGTATGATAAATTCAAAACAAATTATTATTTTTTAAATTAAAACTGGTACCACTTAGATTAAAACAGGAAGATTCTTTAAATAGAAATACAAAGATACTATCATTTAGGTTCTATTTTTTAATTTGATACATCAGTTTTTTTTAGTATAATAATTCGTACCACTTAGGTTTTATTTTTTAATTTAATACATTAGTTTTTTCGAGGAACGTGCCAATATTTGACACCCCTTTTTTATCTTTTTTTTACAAAATAATTTTGTAATGATATGTTATACATTGTTCTTTTTTTTAAGATAAATTATCATATTTAATTACTGATCAAGAATTAGATTTATGTCGATTAAACAATGGTGTTAGACCTCGACGACTTCGCACACGGGCAAATAAAGAACTTGATTCTAAAATTATAAATGTGCAAGAGGATTTAGTTTATAAAAGGTATTTTATTATTTTTTAATTATTTACATATTGATTTTAATAATAATTATATGTACAACTTTAACTTTCAAGGTTATCACTGAAAGAATTTTTATATTCATGTTTATCACGAATAATAATGTTTTCCAAATGGAACAAATGGAATTAACAGAAGGTAAATATACTATGTCTATATATATTAAATATACTATGAGTAGCATAGTAAGGCGGGTTCTGGACAACTATATAACGTTTCAACTTTCTCGATGCGCTCGGATCGGCTCGCCGGATTCAGGGTTCGAGAAAGGACGAAACACCAATTTACAAAACTAAATAAATAAATACTTTATTTAATAWARGAACATAAATTAATAATCCATTAAYGAAAGTAAATACGGCTTTTGGTAATTAGTAATTAATACGGCCTTGGTATCACAGCGAGTGTCGACAAAAATTATGATCGCACGGATCGGACAGAGTAACGGAATAACAAAAATACTTAACTTAATCTTAA
>JANQDE010001103.1:0-12139 GCA_037157785.1 Cephalotes varians | reverse complement strand
CGTTCTCGGCCTCCTGTTCCTGTGCCGGGTGTTCTCGGCTACCCTGACCGGGTGTTCTCGGTCTCCTGCGCCGGGTGTTCTCGGCCTCCTGTTCCTGTGCCGGATGTTCTCGGCTATCCCGACCGGGTGTTCTCGGTCTTCTGTGCCGGGCGTTCTCGGCCTCCTGCTCCTGTACCGGGTGTTCTCGACTACCCTGACCGGGTGTTCTCGGTCTCCTGCGCCGGGCGTTCACGTCCTCCCGCTCCAAACCGGGTGTTCTCGGTATCCCGTGCCGGGTGTTCTCGGTTACCCGATCTCGACCAGGGGATTTCGGTGCCGGGCGAACGTGTTACTCCGAGACGTATATCTCCGGGCCTACAACGGGGCCAACTAACCATGATATCCTTACAGTTCCAGACCCTACATCCTCTAGGCGAGCATCGACCCAGGAACCTAGATCGCACACGTCCGCTGTCGACCGCCCGCCTTACTAGTCGTTTCCCGCCGCAGCGCAGCCCGGATTATTTAGATTTAAGTTAGGATTAAGGATTCCGTGTTTTGTTCTCGACGCGCTCCGCGCGTTACAGTTTCAACTAATTTAGGCTAAGCGGTATTTCCATTTACGTCGCATTCCAGATCAAATAAGCCTTGTTCCCGACGCGACCGTGCGTTATGTTTTGCGATGACGGGGGTTGACTCCGGGATCGCCGAATCCCGTGAGTGCCCGTCCACAATTATAAACTGTACACTAAGGCGATACACGACGATCTAAGGAGCTAATTACGCGAAACGATGACTGGACGATACGCGAAACGAAGACTGGACGATACGCGGTACTCTAAGAAATCTAATGAAACGAGATCATACGCGAAAGCAATGACGAGACGATACATGATGAGGAAAACTTCAATAACACGCGATGAAACGAGCGAGATGATACACGACAGAAAGAAATATGCAATACACGAGGAAACGAACGAGACGATACGCGACAAGAGAACAATCCATTACGCGACAAACTTAAGAAAATGGGCGCCAGGCGCGAATAGTCGCGCCACTCTAATATTTTTCACAAATCTCCAAATTAATCCGGCCGTTCCTTACTCAATATTTGGTAGAGGGGGCGTGATTCTTTTAATTCAGGTGGCAAGATTCGAAGGAGAGAAGGCACAGGCAATGACCAAAGCAGAATAAATAAAGTAACAATTATGGAAATACATTTAACAACAAAAAAAAAAGAAAAGAAAGAAACAAATAAAAAATGAAACAGTCAAACATGATATAGAATAGAAGAACATATAAATAGCAAATATTGGGAAAGGTTGCCTTCCCAGAGAGTCGGACGCACGACTCCGCGCGGACGCTCTTAAATCCCACGACACGCTATTACTCCTCTGAAAAGCCGTTCGCGACTTCGACAAAACACTCAAACGCTACGTAACTTCACAAAACGCTACATATCCTCACGAAAACAACTCCATATGCAATACGCAATCCATCGCCAACTCGCTCGGCGTACTCACTTTCAAATATTGTTTCGCACGTTCAACCGCAGGGTCGAAAGGGGCACGACAAGAGGTGCCGCCAAGGGACGGCTATTCGCGGGCCGCGCATTCGCACCGCACGATACGGTAAACGACGCGGCCCGCTAATAGAACGCGTGGCCCCAAATCGACGTGGCTACTCTAAGACGCTACCATACGCTACGCTCCCGTACGTTATTCCGACGAGATTTCGCGGAGGTTGCGACCCTCGCAGAGACGCGGCCCATCCGGCCTCAGCAGTCTCGCGGAGGGCGATACCGCGCAAATCCGCCGCCAACATGAACTACTCCGAAACTCGATTCATCATACGCCAGAAAACGATACTTTAACGCGAGGCGTCCCCCAACGTGTTGGCTCGCGGGCCATCCGATCGACGCAAGACGATACGGTACACGCGAACAGTGGGACCCGCGGCCCAAGCGATACACGACAATCAATCACGACAATAATCTACAATATACGCGCGCCTCCAACAACGCCGCGATGACACACAGAACGACTGTCGGCCCTTAATTATTGGGAAGAATTCTTGTTCCCCCGATACCCGGGGCAGGCCAGCTTCACAGTGACTCGAAGGGGCTCTCTGTCGGCCTACTCACTAACGATTACAATATTTCCCTATGCGACAAAAACGACGGCCTGGCCCTCCCCGGGGCTTACCGATAAGGTGGTCGGAGCGGTGGCTTACAATTTCAGGTCGGCTGCGGGATCGCCGGGTCCTCCCGGAAGCAGGTCCTCTCTTGACGCTTGTTGGCCGAACAGTGGCCACCGTCGGCGCTCGCTTAGGCTCCCCGAGTTCTGCGCCGATTTTTGGCGCATCCCCTCATAAATTGGTGTGAGGCGCCCTCAATCGGTTTTCCCTCGATCCTCAAATCCATTGACGGAGACTCTGCTGCTATTGCTCTCAATATTTTTGGGACTCGTCTGCCTCTTGCGGGGTAGGACCCACTCGGCTGGCCAGGTCGAAGCGGGTATCCTTCCCGAGGTCCCTGATTGATCTGGAGACCCTCCTTCCGTTTGGCCGCACGGCGGGGTTCTGATTACTCCGTTTCGTCCGGTATGGATCGCCTTTGAATGTCCAATTGGGGCCTCCCTTCGAAGACGGGGATAACTCGGCTCGGGGGCCGTAGCGGCACTTCCTCAGGCACGCCACTTTCGCCACTCCACGCTGCTCCTCTCCAACGATGTTGCGGCAAATCCCTTGTAATACACAAACCACGCTGCCATCCGCTCCGCCACTCCGCCACGTTCCTGTGGGCTTATCAATATATGAAAGAGCAAAAACAAAAAAAAATAATTAAATTGAATAATAGGGGGTGAACTCGCTCCCAAGGAGACGAGGACCCCTCCGAGATGCCCTCCTCGGTCGGATCATTGCCCTTGTGACAGTGGCGTCACGTCACAGTTTATTCCATGTCTTATTTGCATCACAATATTTTCTTTATTATAGTTTCAATCCGTGCGTTCAACCTAAGCTAAGATTCGTAGATTTAGTTTCGCATCTCAACGCGACTCGCGCGTTACAATTTTGGGTAGATTAAGAAAGCGTTGCAGTTTATTTTCATTGGTACACACCGCATTTAAACTCTGTAATCCGTTACTTTGCTCCACAATTACTCTGTCAATTGCGACTCGGCCCGTTGCGGATGGTCAGTTATAGTCGAACACGGCTCGGGTGATTCCACGTTCTACATCTGTACGACCATCGCTGTTTTGACCACAGTCAACATATCAATTATCTAATAAAGGATTTATTTTTATTACAACAAAAATAAATTGGTGTCTCATCCTTTCTCGAACCCTAACTCCGGCGAACCGATCCGAGCGATCGAGAAAGTCGAACTGTTACAACATTGTAGCGCAAATAAGTAATTATGAAACAGGAACAGTCTAGATTACCAACTTATATTGAATGTATATACTGTTGGAGTCCTAAACCGCTGTAATTTCCATTATTACTGTATGACTTGTTTGTCTAGATTAGGTATTGCTTCCATATTACAACTTGAGATAATAGCATCTCATTATTTTGTACGAGGACCGTATAAACTATATTTTCGTACCATTTGCCATAAAAATATAGTTCGTGCCCAACCATTTACCCACTGTGCTTTATGTATCAACAGATGTCGTAGATTATTGAATGACCTACGTTCCGCAGGCATCGACCCCGAAAGCGTCATTTTTAATTATAATATTTTTAAAGATACTCTAGTAAATATAAAATTAGATTAATAAGTAACTCGCAATGTGCCCGCGTCAACAATTTCGTTATAAACCTCATACCCTACTTGCAAACTATCCACGGCTTTTCGTAAGTAAATGTATTCGTATATTAATTTATCGGTATATACCACATCAATAATCTTATTGTTTATATTGTTATAAAGCAACTAACCAGATGATTTCGAACCAACACTCTTCCACGGATTCTTAAATGGCTATATAAATCTATTAAATTGTTCAATCTGCAAGCAAGATATAATCCGATCAAGAAAAGCTTTGGATTGCTTTGATTGCTTTGCTATTTCGAACTTATTGAATACTTTAGATCTTTAAATATTGATTATAGAGAAATTAAAATATTATTTTTTAATATTATGAAGCATGAGATCTTAAGAATCAACATACGACGATTACGACGAGGATGAAGATTAAGAATACATAGACTAGACATATATGCATATACGTTAACCTTATCTTATAATCTAACGTGTGTCTGTATAACCATTAAATATCATATAATTACTTATCTAATATCCATGTTATTTCTGCGCAAAGCATAATGTACATCACGCTCCTATTTAGTATATCCGCCCATCAAAGTATCACCGCCCATGGGCTCATTGGATTTGATTGTGACGGACAACACCTAAATATCACCTCTGTGTCCTTGCTTAGTGCCGGGGATTGTAATCTTCATTATAAAACACCAAATGTGATCAACGTTTATATTCAGTTGTTCCAACTTTCCGAATATAATTATGCGGAAGTACTGCAGTGTAAAGTGGAAATGTCACGAACAATCTATCATTGTGACATGCACTCAAATATTTCAGCAGTTAATAATGGTCAAATAGAATATTTGCTGGAAACCGGATACACCCGATGCCGGCAGATGTTGATCGATGGAACTCTCTCACTGGGAGTTGGCAGTATCGTCGACGGATTAAAACCCAATCGTACTACTTCCCGCAACGTTACACTTGCCGGAATTATCAGGAACGACGACAGCTGTAAAGAAATACAATACTTGGATCCTTACGGAACATGGGATGATATCGTAGTACAAGCCATCGCTCGTGTATCTCTAAAAACTTCCTATATCCCAGTCCAAATAAACGCTGGGAAAATTATACTAAAATCCGGAACTATCTGTGTACTTAGAGAAGAAATTTGTCTTGATCCTGACGATGGATACACCTTCTAGAAACCAATGCCCACGAGTTCCTGCAATTTTCAACAGCATCATATCTTATATGAAGGAACAGCGACGAAAATCAAGAATGATATCACGGATCCTTCCTCACCAACAATCTACAGTCTCTCTACATCAGACATCACGTTCGCCTTGATGAGGACCAAGGAATAGTTATGTGGATACACTGTCTGCTTCGTACGGAACACCCCAAGTTATTCATTCTGAAAATCATGTGCACCTTTGCACAACGAGGATCTATACTTGTAAACAACCTTGATTTTATGATATTTTCCTACGTCAACTCCAAGTTCGTGTACGTTGAAAAACACGTACGAAATCAGATGATATCTCTCTATTATAATGTCATTCAACAGAGATGTGAATTGGAAAAGGAAGTACTCACCAATACGCTCTCTTTTGTGATCTTGCAGCCTGACGAGTTCGCCTATCGGCTGATGAAAGGACCCGGATTCATGGCTGTAATTGCCGGCGAAACCATCCATGTCATAAAATGCGTACCAGTGGACGTCTTGGTACAAAAAACCAAGAAGTGTTACGTTGAACTACCCGTAACAGCCCGCAATGCTTCTCTCTTCCTCACTCTAAAATCTCGAATCCTAAAAAGAATCGGTGAACAGAAAGAGAATACAGCCATGAGCACATTCTTTATCATATCGAAAATAAATGGATTCAATTCACGCCTCACCCGCAAGTAAGGCAGCTTCCTCCGCAACAGCTGACGCCGATGACGACTCTATCATGGGAATATCTCACCCGTGGGCCCCTCGCAGCGGAATTATTCTGAAAAGGATATTAAGAAGTTAAGAGACCATATTATGTTTCCTGCCGAGAAGCCAGCATTACTAAATACTATGGCAAGAGGAATATCAGGACATACCATTCATGATGGCATAGTCTCTATGTATAATCTGCTCGATGAAACCTTACTGCAAAAAATCGCTGAAAACACGGCTTCTCGAATCTGGATTCTCGAAAAGATTTGTCATCTTCGGCTCTGCGATTGTCGGAGTATTCGGCATATTTATTGTCATACGTGTAATCAAACTCGTGATCGATACAATAATTCATGGATATGTTCTTCATACTCTTTATGGATGTAGTCTGCATCTTTTTGAAGCTATCTGGAGCTCTTTGACGCACCTTCTCCTGCACCTCGCACGAGGACCAACCAATAAGAAGAATAAAAGGAATTCTACTGATAACGGAGATCCAAGGCATCCCTCTGCTAGGATAATCCCCAAGGCACCAAGAAAAATCATCAGTACCCCAGCACTCTGTAAATACAAATTCGTTACCTATCATCCATAAAGATCTTAACGAACGCCTTCATGCTATAGAACAAATTCCTCAGACAACAATCGGAATTCATTCTTAAATAAGAGGGGAATAGTATATGAGCAGCTATGGGGCGTCAAAGCAAATCCTCCACACGGCCATTGGCGCCAGAGGCGTGGCCTARACGTGGAAATGGCGCGCTCTGATTGGTGGAGAGGGTCATTAAGTCATTAAATGGCGCGTTCTGATTGGCTGCCCCGTAGCTGCCGGGGCTCTGATTGACTTGACTTCGTAACTGTCGGCGAACTAATTGAGCGGAGGGTAGTAGCAATGCAGAGATGATAAAAATGGCGGGGGAGGATCCGACGAAACGGCGTATAAGGCGATAGGCCCGAGTGTGGTATTTCGTTTGGGGGATAAGAAAAAATCATGCTTGTCTCGACACATTTTATAATCGTACCTTTTCACGTGCTCATTCAGCTACTTTAGAAAGCATATTATTCATAATAGCGATTGTTTGAGAGTAAAAACAAAATTTGGTATAAGTTCTTTATTTTGAAGAGTAAAAATGTGCAATAGCTAAGCCTAAAATGGCGGGGGAATCGAGGATGGGTGATAAGAAATAGATGAGAATTACAGATACAAAAAATGTTTATTGATAAAAATAAAATTACATAAAAATAGGCTTTTCAAATGAAGTGTTTCTTTCATGTTTTGCTTTTAAAAGTACACGATTGAACGTGACAACATACAATGTGAAATTTTACACATTCGTTTTTACTGGGAAGGAAAATTTTGCGAAATTATTTTACAATCAGATGATCGTTGCGCTCATAGTTATTGTCAAACAAATTAAGAAATTGATTAAGATTGTAGCCGTTACACATAAAATATAAAAATACACAACAGTATTGTCCGCAAGTTTCAGAAAGCATTCCTTGCAGTTGCGTAGTGTTCCAACGATGCGTGGTAGAGTTTCGTCGAAGACGTAAGAGGAATATGGAGTCCAAAGGCGGTAATCCGTAACTATCGAAATATGTTCCTGTTCCGTGTTTGTCAATGTAGAAAGCAACCCAATGTTGGCCAGGTCGATCGTGATCGTCCGTGTTAGCGATAATGACGATCGACCTCGTTTACACCCTCGGCAGTCTGTCGATAGGATAGACGCCTGCATATCTGACACTGAGATGACTTGTAAGATTTCCAGAGAATTCATTTGTCGGCGGCGTTCGAATGAGGGGTAATGTTTGTATAAATTCTGAATTTACCACTTTCACTGGCGAGGTCCCGCTAGTGTTCCCGTAAAACGACGACTGTATAGCAGTGTTATCGGAAATAACTGACGTTTGCGTAACGTTAATGTCGCCTCTGACTTCATCCGACGAATTGATTTTGGAAAAATGTTTTTCTTCTTTCTCTTCGTCCGAGCAATCGCTTTTTGTTTGTTCGCTTTGAGTCTTCTCTTTTTCTTCTTCCGGTATTGAGTTATTTCTCCATGCTTCAATATTGCGAGTTATATCAAAATTTTGATTTATTATTGTGAATATTCTGCTGTCTGATTCCGTTTCGCTCTCATCGCCGCTGCAATTTTCATCGAGAACACGTGAATCGTAGCTCGAGTTGTCGCTATTTTGCACGAGCCAGTGTTTTAATTTGTAAGCGTTGCGTAACGCGCAAAGAAATTTTGCTTTAGCTCGAAATCCGTAATGTACAACGTTGTCCGTTCTCTTCGCCATCAGCCAACTCTTTGAATGGCGGGGAAATTCCTTCTAGATTATATACATTTTTGGAGAGTAGTTCGCTTAAATAACGAGCTTTTTCTTGCTCTCTGATATATATGTAGCGTGCTTGCCGTGTAATTTCGCGTAGTTGTAGCGCGAAATATTTGAGATTGGCTTCGCCGTCGAACTCAATGCTGTGATAATTCCGCGAAAGCCAGTTGTTTTCTCGTCTAACTCTCTCAGGTAAATCGCTAAATGGGCAAGGTAGCATTATAATCTAGTGTCCGATAATTGTCGCGAGTAGTATATGGGTAGCTATGGCATCAAAACAAACCCCAGGTCGACTGGCGTCGGAGGCGTGGTCTAGACGTAGGTATAGCGCGCTTTGATTGATGGAGGGGATAATTGGGTCATTAAATGGCACGTTCTGATTGGCTTGCCCCATAGCTACCCAGCGTTCTGATTAGCTGCCTCATAGCTGCCGGCGCTCTGATTGGCTTCCCTGGCTGTCGGCGAGCTAATTGACGGAGGGGGTAGCAATGTGGGGATGATAGAAATGGCGGTGAAGGCCCGACATAATGGGGAGTAAGGGACTGACCGGCGCCAGGACTGACCGTGGTCCCTGGGAAGATAAGAAAAAATCGTCCTACCTGTCTAGTCACGTTTTTTTACGACCGTACTTTTTCGTGTGTTTATTCAGATGTTTTAGAAAAAACATATTATTCATAATAGCGATTGTTCGACAGTAAAAAACAAATTTTAGTATAATAATTTATTTATTTTAAAGAATAAAAATGAGCAATAGCTAAGCCTAAAATACGAGAGAATATGCGATTATTGCAAATGGGATGTGGTTAAGAAATAAACGAAAGTTATAAACAATTGAATTTATTTTCACAAATTCTTCTCTGAAGAAAAGTACAATTTACACATACAAAAGTAAAAAAGTTACGATTCTTGGTTCGACAGAATTATATAAAACATTTCGTTAAAGCGTAGTAAAGTTATTTCAAAAAATATTACATTAAAATACATGTTTAGAAAAGACAAATCATTAATTTGTGTACGTACATTGCGTTTGAATTCATCGTAATTTCCTTTAAGTTAATTTTATAATATCGCAATCTATGTAACTTCTAAGAAATTTTAATTCGATTTCTTTAATTAGATATCGTGCGCACTCATTGACGCTATCCGCTACAAATTATAAATGTTTTAAATGAGCATTTTACAACGTTTTCCAATCCTTGGAAAGTAATTTTCTGCATTACAATTGCTACATTGTAATTTCTTCGTTTCTTCGCCGCTGGCGATGAATCTGCCGTCTCTTTGTCTCTTCAAAGTTCGCCGATTATATTTTCCATAGATTATATTTTCCATGCTTCTCCTCGTTTTTTTTATACGTCACCAATATCGATCTCACTCCGTAAGCTGTGGTAAAGCTGATGTAGATATTTTTTATGGTGACAGGATTCGGTTTTAGCTTGTTATCTCCGCTTAACTCGCTCATGAGTCCTATGTTATGTAGAAACTGCTGCCACGAGTCTGCACCGAAATAAATTCCGTTTGCGTTGTTTCCATTTAATTTTACTAGTGGCTTGAAGAGCCACGACTCCCTCGTTCGTGATTTGTAGTCCCACATGTAATCTCTTTGTATGAGAGTTGTTAAGACCATATGTTGTCGATAGCAATATATGAAATGAATTTGTTTCTTCCCTCTTTGTTGCACATCTTGGAATTATCGGGAATATCGTACGTACTCTTCTTAGAATTATTAGCGTCTTTATAGCCTGCCATTGTTCTTATTTCATCGTAGTATTGAAACGACGCAGATATTTAAAAGACACTAGGTGAAAACTAGAAAAGTATAAACTTGTTTGCTCGCGATATTGAAGCTTCGAAAATTAAGATTCGAATGAATTCGAGTTCTTGACGGTAGCGTCGTCGTTGACTCTGTTTTAACAACATAAAAATGTGTCTGCGCGCGCAGATAAAAAATAGGAAAAATCTAAATTTTTCTAGAATTATTCCTGCTCAGATATAGCACCGAAATTTAAAAAACGCAAAGAAGATAAAAGTTAAGTAATAAATTAAAAATTCTATTTAAAACATATAGCAAAATATTTGAATTTGATAATAAAGTGATCGCTCTCAATTAAAAATTTACGAGAAGAATTTATGAGAAGAATAATAACTCGTTAATTCTGTATCTATCACACGGTGATTTTTCAGATCGACCAGATCAAAATGTGATAAAAAGCTAGATGATTGGTTTAGAGACATCGGCGATGACGAAGCGTCAAGTGAAGGATCGTCTGAGGCCTAGGTTTAGAATTAGTACCTTCTGTCCGTACGTGTAAATAGTTGTTCCGTTTGCAGCTGCCAACTCATAGATTGATCTTGTGCGTGGCTCGCGTATTTTCGGGGTACACGCAAAGGTCTGCTCCAGTGTCCACTAAGAAGTCTTGCTTAGCCTTGGTGTAGTATAGGTGGCATGTAGTGTGTTGTTCCCCTCCCGTTGCCATTAGGAAGGAGTTAACGCGTTTTCCGGCTTTTGAGCGTTGCAGGGCATTTTTGTGCGGCTTGTCCAAATGTGAGGTGGTACCAGCAAGTACCTGTCTTCCCTCGGTTTGTGGAACGTGATCTATGCCTGTCTCTGCGATCTGAGAGTTGCATGGTCTTGATGGTTTTACGAAGAGTTGTGATTTGGTCGAGTAATTTGCGCTGTTGCATCTGCAGATTTATATGCGCATCGACGGAGGGAGCAGTGCTAGGAACGACTTCCGTGACTCGTTGTGGTGAAACTCTGATTGCTTCCATAATGGCATCTGCGATGTCCGCTAATTGATTGATAGTGTCGTTTGCTGGTATAACCAGATGTGGCTGAACATGTGTAGGAAGTCGGCTTAGCCAAAAGGTGCGGAGTACACCATCGCCCACAACGTTACCAGCGAGTCCTCAAATCGTTGCTGTCAATCTGAAGTTAGGTGATGGTGATCCTGGTGGAGTGAAGCTTGACGGCGTTCCTGAAGGAGTGAAAGAATCCGTTGAATTCTCTGGAGATGTTTTCAACACCTCCTCTTTGAAGTCAGTGTTGGTCCACTTGTCCGTGCACTCTGGGAGATGTTGGATCCCTCGAGTAATCCTAGACGGTGGCCTCGTCTGTGTTTCCTTTTCCGACGATGACAGAGGAGACAGGATCGTTGATGTCCTCCAATGTGGGAAATGCGGTCGCCAAATCCTCCGATCCAGGTAGTGTAGAACCTCAAGTGGCGGACGAGTTCTCAGAACGTCGAGATGATTCAGACGAATCAACCTCCAGGAATCCTCTCGGCGATTTCTCCAAAGAATTTGGAAAAAAATCTCCACTGGGCGCTTCGAACGACAGGGTTAAGCTGTTTTCATTGACTCTCAAAAAATTGGTTATGTTTCTCTTGATATCAAGATCAAGAATGCCGTTTTAGTGAAAAGTGAGTCGATTTATATCCGATCTAGTTGAATCTCTCTTGCAAGAAGATATGACATCAGTTGTTTAATTTGTTTAACCTTCAAGGTAGTGGAGGTTGTTGCGAGTGAAGTTGCTGCGCGTGAATTGTCAAGCACTCGTGCTAAAAACGCGCACAGCGTAGCGCGTGTAACGGTGATGATACCGCACCACTAATAAACATAACTGATTCCAAATGTAATCAAAATGGAAAGATAGAACAAGAATCGCAGAAAAGCAATAGCACTTACTATGCGAGAATTAAATTTTTTATCAGAAAGTTTATTGTTACATCAAACTGTTTCCATTGTTTTTTTAATTCCAGCAGCGCCAAGTTTTTTTACATAAACAATTTTTTTTATATTAAATTGTTTCATTTTATACTATTATCTCTTTAATTCTTTGTAATTAAATTTTTTATTCGATTAATATACAGGGTGATTCAAAACAACCCCGGTGTCCTTGTAAAGACGTATTCCTGACTTAATTTTGAAACGATTTTTCCTTTAGCAAAACTTTATCCGAARCTTARTTTTTAAATTATAAAAGGAAATAGTTAGCTTATTACGGACCGAWTACAGATGGTAGGCAGGGACGGCGCAATCCATCGCCTGACGCGGGTCGTTATGCGGGGCGCTTACTGCGATCAGCTGGTTGCAATACGCGATGTGTTGCAAGCAACTGACGCACATAA
>JANQDE010001101.1:2158-24190 GCA_037157785.1 Cephalotes varians | reverse complement strand
CCCGCGTGACGTCATGCCCCTCGCCGCGGAGTACCCCCCTGCCCCGCACCCCCCTCGGAGCTCCCGGGTTAGAACCGGTGTATATACCCTACTGGAAACTTTCTTTTTGACGGATTCAAAAAGAGCGGGAAATTTTACGTCTAGGAGGATAGTTTATAATTCTTGGAGGGCCCTTTGAAGGTCAAATCAAGGTCAAATGTTAAAAATCATCCCAAAACCTGTTTTTTAGAATTTTTAAAGATTTATGGTCGAAAAGACAGTTGAGTAGTTTTAGGGGCCAATGACATTGATGATTTTACCTTTTAAGTCAACTGTAAAAGCATTCGAAAGTGATATTTTAAATGGAAAATTTCACTTTCGTCCGTAATCTTACTTCTAGCGTTACCCAGAAACAACAACGTGGCCGTAATAAGTTCTGTTTCTTTTGGGGTGCTTGTTTAACGTGAATCCCCTTGCCCTTCACGTTTGGGGTGCTTGTTTAACGTGAGTCCCCTTGCCTTTCTCTTCTATTACAATTACCATAATTATTATAGCAAATGTTTAAAATTACCTCCATTTACTTAAAGACACAAGTGTAAAAGTCTTTGAAAGTGCCGTATTGTTCTTAGGGGTTTTCAGGATCGCTGAATATGAATTCAGAGCTAAATTTTTACAGAAAATTTAAGAAAACTGTTTTTTTTCAACAGTGTTTTTTCTATAAAAATAATATAAAATAATATAAAATAATATGTTTTATTTTTCGTAAGTCCCGTCGAAATAAAATTTAAAAAATCATACGAAATATTAGCTTAACGTATTAAAAATGATCTGATGAGAAAAATTTTTTAAATTTATTACTTCGTCAACGTAAAAATGTAATTAAAACTTTTTTCTAAAAGTTTGTTTACATAAATTTTTATTGATACGAAGAAATACAATAAATTTACGAATTTTCATACGTTTAGGAGTACTTTCAGACTTTAATAAAATTTGACTAGAATCCTGTATGCATTTCTTACGTAAAACTAAAAAGAGCTAAAAATTTAAGTTTCTATTAGTATTGGACATTTGCTATTGTTATTTTTAGAAGTACACATACTGTACATTTGGGTTGGAGACATTTAGTTCGGTTTTTAGATTAGCTGGATTATTTTACGTCTTGTTTTTGCAATAAGATTTTGAAAAAGCGAATTTTTCTTTAAGTTAAAATAAAGTAATAAAAAATTTACTACTTCTTGATCTCATTTTTTTATCAACAATTTTTGTTTATTTCATTAAACTTAAAATTGAAATTTAAACTTAACAGTCTTATTTTAAAGTTAAATTTGTATAATGGCTGACTATCCTCCTAATGAAGTTATTGACATAATAATGGTTTTAGGACAATGTAATAATAATTATCGTTTAGCGTCAAGGCGATACGCTGAACAATTTCCAAACAGGAGACACCCTAATGATAGGAACATACAAAGACTCACTCAAAGCTCGTAATGGACGCCTTGTTTGCCAACGCAGACATCACAATTACGATGAAAATGATGCTCGTGCTGTGACTGTCTTAGCAACTGTTCATATTGATCCTCACATTAGTAGCCGTCTGATTGAGCGAGAAATTGACATACCAAGAACAACGGCTCTCAAGAATTCTGAAAAGTTTAAAATATCATCCATACCACATCTTATTAGTTCATGAATTAAGGCCAAATCATATTCAAATGCGAATTGAATTCTGCTTATGGGTTTCAAAAATGATAGAAGAAGATCCAGAATTTTTTAGATATATAATGTTTTCTGATGAGGCAAAGATTTATAGTGATGGGCAATTTAATAGGCACAATTGCCATTATTGATCAGACCACAACCCTCACTGGCACAGAACTGTAGACCATCAAAACCGATGGAGCCTTATGGTTTGGTGTGGCATAATAAATGGTTACTTGATTGGTCCCTATTTTTTTRAAAGAAATGTTGATAGARACAGCTMTTTGGAGTTGCTAAGAGATCAGTTGCCAGAAATGTTAGAAAATGTTGATTTGATGACAAGACGAAGAATGTGGCTTCAGCAAGATGGTGCAACACCACACTATGCACGAATAGTACGTGACTTTTAAATGAAAGTTATAATGAGAGATGGATCGGAAGGAGAGGTCCAATTAATTCCTGGCCTCCTAATTCACCAGACTTGATATCTCCAGATTTTTATTTGTGGGGCTTCGTGCCCTGAAAAGTGCTGTTTTCACGGAACGATCAACAACAAGAGAAGACATGATAAATCAATCGAACTTGCGCAGCAATTCCCAGAGAGATTTTACTAAAAACAGTACAGCACTTTCAAAGACGTATACATTTGTATCTTCAAGCAAATGGAGATAATTTTGAACATTTGCTATAATAATTATGATAATTGTAATAAAAGTGAGAGGCAAGGGGACTCACGTAGAATAAGCACCCCAAACGTGAGGGGCAAGGGGACTCACGTTAAACGAGCACCCCAAACGTGAGAGACAAGGGGACTCACGTTAAACAAGCACCCCAAAGGAAACAGAACTTACTACGTCCACGTTGTTTCTGGGTAACGCTAGAAGTAAGATTACGGACGAAAATGAAATGTTTCATTGAAAATATCACTTTCAAATGGCTTTTACAGTTGACTTAAAARGTAARAKCRTCRATGTCATTGGCCCCTAAGCCTACTCAACTGTYTTTTCGACCATAAATCTTTAAAAATTCTAAAAAACAGCTTTTGGGATGATTTTTAACATTTGACCTTGATTTGACCTTGTCAAGGGCCCCTCCAAAAATTATAAACTATCCTCCTAGACGTAAAATTTCCCGCTCTTTTTGAATCCGTCAAAAAGAAAGGTTCCTATTTTAAAAAATGACCTTTGACCTTCAAATGACCTTGAAAATTGATCTCAAGGTCAAAACCAATATTGCAGAAAGATGGATGGATCCCCATTGTCCTGAACAACTTTTGTCTGAACAATTCTTTTGTATTCGACTTACCAACGGAGATATTTAAGTGCGTCGATTAAAATGGGCCACGGTGTATGTGTGTGTAAAAAATATATGCAAAGCTCCATATTTTATATATTTGGAAATATATTTTTAGACCAAGTCATTTTGCTATGGTATATTCTTCATTATTGAAGTATGTACAAAACTTTTTCTATATTTCTATATTTTCTTGAGTACTCATATATGAACCTGCTCGTTGCATTTCACGATAGGCAGAATTACTTCCAAGAACGGTTCTCCAAGTATCAGGTATAAAGCCATTATGACCAAAATGATTAATCAAACTTGTAGTCACGTATTCATTAATGTTTATGTGTTGTTTTCGTAATCAATTGTGCAAACACACAATTGCTTGCACAATTTTCTCTACAATTTCTACCTTAGCAATTATTGGCTTCCTCAGTACTCGCCATTGACAGGCAAGAATACCAAATGTATTTTCAATAATTCTCCTGGCACGACTCAGTGAATAGTTAAATATATTTTTCTCTTTAGTCAATCCACCCCTTCCTGAGTATAGTCGAAGCAAACATTCTTTTAAAGAAAATGCTTCATCTCCAACAAGACAATAAGGCAATATGGGGCCATTTTCTAAAATCCGGTTTGCATTTGGTACATTCATTTTTTTTTGGTCAAATTTCTTATCAAACTGGTATTCTTTGAAAACGCCACCATCGCTGCATCTGGCATAGGCTCCAATGTCGACAAAAGTGAATAGGTAGTCAGCATCACATACTGCCATTAAAATAATACTGTGGCTGTGTTTATAGTTATAATATGTGGAGCCAATATTTGCAGGACACTGAAAAAGTAATAGTATATGATTGCAAATTAGATTTATCAATTTATCAAATTAGAGGTATCAAAGATGCAAAATATTGCGATACAAATATTGCTAATCGATTACTTGGTACTTATA
Source organism: Cephalotes varians (assembly GCA_037157785.1). NCBI lineage: Eukaryota > Metazoa > Arthropoda > Insecta > Hymenoptera > Formicidae > Cephalotes > Cephalotes varians. The sequence goes on along the minus strand of JANQDE010001101.1, from coordinate 20,274 downwards.
TTATTTATTTCATAAAAAAATAAAAGTATAGATACATATAAACTATCGATTACTTTGATTGATCTTGCTAACTAAAATTTGGAGGCAAAAGAGCACTCATGGGCCGATTACGATGTACCACACATTAAATATCAACGATTTTCTAAACAGTTCCAAAAAACTCAAAGTGCAAAAATTTGACGTTTTCGGTGAAATTGGACATATTCGGAACACGCCCGGTAAAGAGAAACGTCATATTTACGCATCTTTTTTTGACGTCCCGGTAGCTCGGATGAGCTCAGTAAAACGTTGAGTTATTGGGATCTTTTGTTGCAGTTGAGGGCGTGAAAATCCAGGATAACTAGCCGTTGGCTGCACTGGTCTCCAGGTTCCAATCGCTCAAAATGTAAGGGCCGATGAATAAATATTTGAGATTGTTTTGTAAAATAACTATGGTTTATTGAAATTTCAATACAATATTGAAGCTTAAGCCCTATATAATCCTCTTCTAGTTACAATGATAAATTGCGAATTTAGAATAAGAAATCCTAAGAAAGGTGGTTGACTAAAAGTAGTGACTTTTGGGTAAGTGAAGCGGTAGTGCTGAGTTTCCGTATTTTATACATTTCTAAAGAGCAGGATTGAGGTCGCTTCTCCATCTTGCAGTATGAGTCACGCAGAAGCGAGTTTCTAAGCTATTTCCTTATTTGGTCTCGTTCGCTCTTTTCGTTATCATATATGGTCATATGGCGTGTTGCTCTTGGTGCTTCCATATATGGCTATGTTTGCTARGCTTTATTCTATTTCTAGAATTGGATGAGTCATAGGGTGATTCATAACTATGATATTCAGTATCGATGTTTCTTTGTCCGGTAAAAATATTTTCTTCAGAGAGTTATAGAATTTATTCATTTATGACTTGTTTAGTTTCTGAAATTTAATCATTGGAAAGAATTTGAATTATATATCGCTTTTAAGAATCTTAGACATACTTTACATAATATTACATAATCTATTTCTCATTCATTTTTATAATAATTTCCTAAATAGTATGTCTAAGAAATCAAGAAATATTGCTATCTTTGTCTAACTAATGGTATAAGCGTATAGGCTTTCTCCCTTTAATATAGGATTACAATTATTTATTTGTATTGGCAGTGCTTTGTGTTGGTTGCATATGTTCTATATGGCATAATAATGATACATGCAATAAGAATGAATATAATAATAATAATATTAAGAGTAATAATAGTAATAACAATAATAAAGGTAAGTGCAATGTTAGTATTAATGAGTGATGGATCAAGAGTTTCTATGATAAGTATATTCTAATGGTTATATCGCTTTAAGGTCATGATTAAAGTGAAGGATATCATACATGATAAATTAACAATTCTATTTTTCTTCAACTATTGAGATTTGGACTATGGTGTATATGACAATAGTTGTAGGATTTCATGAGTTCTTTAATATAGTAAAAGAAGATGTTATTGTTTGTAGGCTATTTTGTTGATAACAATTTAATTGTTAAATAATTTGAATTATTTCGAATTTCGTTTATAATAATATCGGTCTCTGTTTGTCCTAATACATTCATTTCTGCAATAATATGATATTGTTTATTGTTGTAATGTTTAAGATTTTTATTAATTGTATATCAAATAAATTAATAATTAATAGGTTAAAATTTGTTCGTGCAGAGGAAGCTATTTCGTCAGTGGATACGTATATTACATTTTATAGTTCATATGTATGTTCTTTATACAATAATCAAGCTGTACATATATATATATATATATATATATATATATATATATATATATATATATATATATATATATATATATATATATATATATATATATATATATATATATATATATTGCGACGACGGGGTTGTCTCCGGGATCGCCGAATCTCGTGAGAGCCCGTCCACAATTATAAACCGTGCAATTAAAGCGATACACGACGATTTAAGGAGCCTATTACGCGAAACGAAGACGGAGCGACGCGTGAATTAAGAACTCTAAACGCGAAACGAAGACGGAACGATATGCGAAACAAGAACTCTAGACGATACGCGAAACGAAGAAGAGACCATACGCGAGACGGAGATCAGACGATACGCGCTACCGTAAGGAATTCGCTAGCAAAAACGAGACTACACGACTGTATGAACGAGACGATACGTGACGACGAGGACAGCGCGATATGCGATGAATGGAGCAAGACAATACGCGACAAAGGAACGATTTCGGCATGCAATCACGATACTTAAGACAATGGGCGCCAGGCGCGAATAATCGCACCACTCTAATATGTTTCATTAATCGCAAAATTAGTCCGGTTGCTCCCCGCTCAGTATGTGGCAGAGGGGCGTGATTCTTTGATTAGGTCGGCAAAGTCTGAAAGAGAGAAGGTCAAGCAATAAGCACAGCACAGAATTTAGTAAAAATAAAAAATAAAAAAGAAGTATATTTAATACAGAAAGAAATGAAAATAAGATAAAGCATAGAGAAAGAAACAACAGGTTTTGAAGAGAGCCGAATATGTGACCACAAATGGACACTCGGACTCGACGCAGTGTTCTCTGCGAATACAAGAATACGCTCCAATTTTCGATATAATTCCGCACGCAAAACACTTAAGTTACCGCCGACTTGCGATCGGTGTGATCAACACCAGATCTCACGATACGATCATTCACGGGACGAATTACAGTGCCGAGGGGGACGCGACAAGAGGAGCCGTCAAGGGACGGCTGTCCGCGAGCCGCGGATTCGCACCATCGACACGGTAAACGCCGCAGCCCGCGAACAGAACACGCGATCCCAACCTGACATGATATTCACCAAAATTACAACATCAAATGCCCGAGGATCTACAATCTCAGATGCTCAACAAACTACAATACCCGATGCACGATAATTCACAATACCCGATATACGACACGATAAAGAAACGCCACGATACATAAAACGACTGTCGGTTCGCGATTTCTCCAGGAGGAGCTCAGTCACCCGCACTACCCGGGGCAGGCCAGTCTCATAAATATAATAATAATAATTATATAATTTCTGAGGAGCTCCGACTTAGCTCCGCTCACCCTGAATCACACGCGAGCTTACTCCGCGGTACGGACGAGGCTCTGGCCTTACCCGGGGCTTACCTAAGCTTACTAAGTGGCTGGAATGATGGCTTACAATACGATGAGCAGGAGCCGAGCACGCTCGGTGTCGTCCTCTCCGGATCGTCGCTCGCCGAACAGTGGCTGCCGTCGGCACTCGCCCAGGCCCCTCGAGTCTTGCGCCGATTTTTGGCGCATCCTATCAATACTGTGCTTGGAGCACTCTCGATCCTTAGATCCTTGGTAGAGTCCAGGGATGTGGAAACTCTTGCGCGGCTCGTAGATCTTGTTGGGAGACTGAATTCTTTCAGAGGCAAGATCCGCCCGGCTGGCCAGGCCGAAACGGGCATCCTCCTCGAGGTCCTTTGCCGACCTGAGGACCTTCCTTCCGCTCGGCTGCACGGCAGGGTCCTCCTTCGTACTTCTTCCCTTTGGAACCGCATAACTTTTTATCCAATGTCAGACTGTCGAGACCTCCGTATCCGTTGCTGACGGGGCGACTTTGACTCGGGGCCTGCGGCGACACTTTCTCGGGCACGCTACTCTCTCCTTTTCTTGATGCTCCTCTCCACTGCGGTGTTCCCGCGGGATACAAAATAAAACTGCCAACCATTCCGCCTCCCCGTCGGACTCGCAACACGACACGATAACCAAAAAAAAGAATACGGTAATTAAATAATTAGATAATAGCGGGTGAACTCGCTTCCTGATTCGGGAAGATAACCCCGAGCATTTCCTCTCTCGATCGGGCCAGTGCCCTTGTGACGATGCCGCCAAAGGCGTCACGTCACAATATATATATGTATATGTTTTGCTTTTATTTAAAAAGAAAGAAATCATGACGTAGCGGGGCAAAATGGAAGTCAGATTCGCGTTTAGCGGCTCGAAATACAAAAGATAGGTATAGTCAGTACTCCAGACCATACAACTTTTTATTTTTTGTGGACCAGTGATATGGTAGGTATTATATTTCATTGATTTGCCTTTCCTCGTGTGCCTTTGGCTTACTTTGGGGAGTAACAAAGGAAATGTTATTACAAAAGTTGTTGTATTCTGCTTGGAGTATCTCGCTCAATAAAAAAAAGATTTGGTTAATAATTTGTTTAAAAATGTTTTATAGAAAGCAATCTGATGGGAAAATAGTTTAAACAAAAGTTGTTCTATTTTTAAAGACGCTTCTAATGATGTGTATATGTCATATAGGTACGTATATATTTTAATTGTTTATAACAATTGTCTGTTGTAAATAATGGATATTTATTATTTTTGTGTGGCAATTTTCCATAGACATTTAGGAGTTTGTTGTCATGATTCTTTTCTTTCTACATATTCGTTTTCGTTTTTATTTTAATTTTGCAATATAATATTGTTATTACGGGTGAGTGTAATAATATGTTTATATGATTTCACTCGGTCAATTAAATATGTAGGAATCTATTTTGAAGCCTAGATAGATTGTAAGAAGTCGGATAATGTGTATGAGACTTTAGACTGAGGTGGGTAAAGCTTTAAGGCGGCCATTTGCATGAACTGCCATATTGTGGGAGTTTGAAGGAACGTGATTGGCTGCTCGTTCTCGCTAATATTAAAGCTTGAATTTACATTGTGTATATGATTACATTATGCATAGATGTATACTATAATGTGCAGAAAGTATAATATGTATATATATATATATATATATATAAGCTTTATTCTCGTTAAGGTTAAGGTTATGTCGACGGTACTGCTATGCGTAGCGATGAATGCTCGTTCAAGACTAAGCGATACGACGGTGCACATGCGTTCAAAGCTAAATGATATGAACACTACTCGGTGGCCTTCAATGCCTTAAAGATGATAGATAGTCTTATGGTATATAGTCTATAGTCTTATGTGCTTGCACTTGAAAAATTTTGTGCAACTAAGAATATCTATTTTTTAATCTCGTCAGGATGTGGCATCTTCCTTGCGCGAAAAGTTCGGTCCCCGAACTTTAATAAAGAGCGTTAAATATTATAAGTCTTCGTTCTCTCCCTTTTATTCTCGAGTCTAATTCTATGTTCTGTGTCTTGAAGAATAAAAATTTTTTTTTTTTTAATACTATGGGTTATCGTTCGCTCTGATTATTGCTATAAGGATATTAGGATGAGGAACATTAGTAAGTTAGTGAATTAAATTGTTATTACATTAATATATATTTTTTAAAATAAATATAGACTCATGACCGATATGTGAAAACACAACATTAATTAACTAAAGCGCCAAACGGTCAAAGCTAGGTCTTCGTGCTGAAAATTTTTTCTTATGTCACTTTGTATACATATCTCAAGTTCAACTGCGCGCCGAGTAAATTTTCAGTTTTAAAACACAGTCTTAAGATGAACAAGGATAGTAAATCACACTATTAAATTGATAATCAATTTAATAACAACGGTGCTAATAAGCATCTCAATCCCTTATTCCCCCCGAATATTGTAAAGAATTTGTTGCGAAAAATAACACCTCAGCCAGGGATCGAACCTCGAACCTCTCGACTTTCCGGGGCAAGCGCCTTACCTTCTCGACCACTGAGGCATGTGGTGATATTCTTCGCAACAACCGGTGATGATGAGAACGCATGCTAGGGCGCGCGTATTTTTAAATAAATATAGACTCATGACCGATATGTGAAAACACAACATTAATTAACTAAAGCGCCAAACGGTCAAAGCTAGGTCTTCGTGCTGAAAATTTTCTTATGTGACTTTGTATACATATCTCAAGTTCAACTGCGCGCCGAATAAATTTTCAGTCTTAAAACACAGTCTTAAGATGAACAATATTTACATATTTTTTTTTATTTGTTAAATTCTTAATCTATTATAGATCATAATGGTCTTAAAATTATTCGGTTAGAGTAAACGTGGTTCTATTATAATTATTATTATATATTTTTTTGTGTCTTTGTTTATTAAAGTTAATAAATGGTTACAGTTTCATTTCTGAGATATACGTATTTAAGTTCTTAATTCTAATGCTGGTTATATGATTGGGTAATATAGCATGCATTAATATTATAAGTACTTGTGGTTATGACATAATAATGAAGCAGTGATACATAGGTTTCATATTTCATAAGACGGTATGCGATTACAAGATTCCTCTTGGCACACATGTCTCACACAATACTTTGTAAACAAAACGCTCGGTTCTGCCTTGCATTTTAATCACTCGCAAACGACAATGGTAACAATCTATTGCTCTGCACGTTTTAATTAATAATTTATAGCAACGGCCGCAGTGCATGTGTGTTGGAATGTTCGTGAGATAATGTGTAAATGTCGCCATACTGCGCTCGGACGATTGTAAATGCAAAATGTGTGTTCCTCAGTCGCGCATTCTCCGCACATCGCGATATCCAATGTTACTTGTACGTACCACGCGTAGTGACAAATTATGAAATACGCAGGAAACGCATTCGGATTGTTGTAATCTCAATAGTATACTATTGGTGTTGATATATTAACGGGAGATTGCAAGGGCGGTGAGCTCTGCGGTATGGGTATGATGCGCTCACCTAGAACGTGATTATATTGCAGCGGATCCGCTAGTCCCTCGTATGCGAATCCCGGCTCCCGTTGCGGCACCCGGATGCTGGTTGGTGTGGTGTTGCAGGGGCTGCTCCTCGCAGTTGCTGCGTTGGATGTCATCGAGATGTAGCCTCCTTCGACCAAAGAGCAGGGTGAAGATGCTGGTAATTCGGGCGACTCGCGCAGGCCCTTGTAAAGCAGCGGCGGAGTACTGCCTGGTGGCGGCCGCACGTCGTCGACAACGTCAACTCCTGGGTTCTCCCCAATCTCGCTGAGGATCTCCCGGAGGAGATCGGATGTCGGGGTGATGGCATAGAAGTTCTCGGCTCGTCGTAGATTTCCTCCGATGGCTGTGGGCGCGGCGTCGGTGGATGCAACGACCCAGCGTAGACTTCAGGATCTGTCAGTCCGACGTCCCTTGCTTCAGGCTGCGGCGGTGTTAATGATCGAGGGCCTGAGCTGCGATCTATGTCGTCCTCCTGCCGTAGATGCCTCATTCTTGGGAGATTTCGTCTATGGAACCGGCCTAGAGCTCGGTATCGCGGCTGTAGGCGCTTCGCTATTGGGTAGTCTTCTTCCTACATTCAGCCACTCTCTTTTATATGATGTTGTGTCGATTTATCTTCCTTGGCGATTGGCGTATTTGATGCGATGGTAATAATTACTGAGTCTTGATGCTCGATATGGCTCGTTAAAGCAGACTGTCTGTCCGGCGTTTCAATCTTAGCGTTTTTATTCTCTTGTGAGTTATTTTCTTGGGGTTGTTCCCTTGTCCTCCCTTTCTTTCTTTCTTTCTTCCTTTGTGACAGCATTCGTAGTAAATATGATTCGTAGTATTCCGGATCCAAGAAATTTGATAAGCTAAGAAAATAAGAATCATAAGGGTTCCTAGTATTCCAACCCCCACATCCGGTTGCACTGTACGCGGTAATCCATTGTTCTCGGAATTTTCTTTCTTTAATTTGTCGAGCTTTTTGTATTATATCTTCGAAGGTCGCTTCTATATTGTTATTGTGATTGGATATCCACAATTCTCGTGTGGCTTCAGTTAAATTAATTTCGTATTTCTTTTTTGTAGGTCTGTGTGTAGATTTATATAGACTAAAAATACTAAGATTGTTATGAGGTGTATAATGTTGTAAAGTTTTCGTTGTTTGCACTGACAGATGGTTCATTACGGTAGTTGCTCTGATTTTGCACCCTCTCTGTATCGTGATGCTTCCAGAATTTTCAATTTCAAATGGTTTATCATAATTCATTGGATGCGTATTTCTTCCTTGCATGGTGTTGAATAGATTCAATTTCCTGGCGTTGTTAAAGCCTTCCAATAAGTATCTTTAATTCTTTCATAATTATTTTGCAGTCATGGATTTTTATATTATGATTTAACAAAAGTTCAATGTTGCAAGTAGATGTTTGTCGTATTTTCTTTAAGGGAAATTTTGCTGGGCATATAAATGTGTCACCTAATGAAATGTATTCCTTTAGTTCACCTTCTCGGAATTCGTAGAAGCTATCAGCATCTTCGTTCAGCACAACGTACTCAGTGTCCGTTTGAATTATAGCGAATTTATTATGATCAAATTCTTACTTCGCAGGTAGTGATAGAGGTTTATAAAGGTTATATCTTCCAGGTGTAAGAAGGTGTAAGAAGGTTTATAAAGGTTATATCTTCCAGGTGTAAGAAGTGATATGTTGAGAGTATATAGTCGGCGATCTATATAAGCAATGTGTAATTTCGATATTTTTATGAGTTGATCAATTTTTTCCTTCGTTAATAGCTACAGGAAATTCGGCGTGAGGCACTTGTTCTTTAATGAACTTCGAATTCTTAATTAGGGAAGCGGGAGATATTATTCTCGGATGAATTAGTCCTTGTTTCCCGAATAAAATTCCATCGATCAATATATTTAGGTCAATTTCGTGTTCTAGTATTGCCCTATCAATGCTCTGAATTATTTGTTCAAAATGTCCATATACTTCGTTTTTTGCTATTTCCTTTGATAAATTACTTATTTTATTCTTGTACGTATTTATAAAGTTGAGTTTGCTGTTCTCTTATCTCCAAAGTTGCGTTATAGAGTTCTCCGAAGCGCGCACGCGTTGCTATCGTTTGATTAATCAGCAACGCCGCGAGGTCGTTGGTTTTGTTCTCTACATGCTCTATGGCGATGGTAATATGATGCGCGTCTTCTATGGTTAATGTCCCGAATAATATTTTACTTATCTGTCCGATGAATTCTAACGGTGCTCTTTTTATTCTCGTTTCTCCTATGAGTTCGCATATGTGTTCGTAATACTGCGTGACTTTTTCTAATTCATGCATTAAAGTTAAAAGTAATTTTTGCGAAGTACATATTTCGGCAATATCATTACATTTTTTAATTGCGGAGTTTACTTCGGTGTAGTGCTATAGAAGCTCGTACGATATCTGTGAGATCGACATATATTATTGTCTTCCAAGAAATTTCCGACGTTCGCAATTCGCCTATCGCTTCGTAGAAAATTCCAGGGTTATTTCTTATCGCAGTGCACTCTTTGTTCTTCATCCCTGACCCTGATCTGGAATATGAACTGGCTTGATTCGGTCTACGTGTACAGTTTTTATTTTATTTGTGACGTCCCGGTAGCTCGGGTGAGCTCAGCAGAATGTCGAGTTGTTGGAATCTTTTATCGCAGTTAAGGACGTGAAAATCCAGGATAAGTAACTGATGGCGTTGGTCTCCAGGTTCCAGTCACTCAATATGTAGGGCCGTTGAATAAATATTTGAGGCAATTTATAAAATGATTATGATTTATTAAATTTCAAAATACAATATTAAAGCCCTGCAATCCTCTTCCGATTACAATGATAAATTGTAACTTTATAATAAGGAATCCTCTAAAAATGAATCTAATCTGCCTATGCTAGATGTGCGCTGAGTTTCCGTGATTTATACATTTTTAAAAAGCAGTGGTGGCGTCGCTTCGCGTTCTTACGATATGAGTCACGCTGAAGCAAGTTTCTAAGCTATTTCCTTATTTGGTCATGTTTGCTCTTTTCGTTACCATATATTTGGTCATGTGGCGTGTCGCCCTTGGTGCTTCCATATATGGCTATGCTTGCTAGGTTTTATTCTATTCCTAGAATTGGATGAGTCATAGGATGACTCATAACTGCGATATTCAGTAAGAGCGATGTTTCTTTGTTCGATAAAAAGAATATTTTCTTCATTGAGTTATAGAATTTTATTCATTTATATATCATTTAGTTATTAAAATTTAATTATTGGAAAAATTTGTATTATATGTCATTTTAAGAATCTTAGACATACTTTACATAAGTTTACATAATCTATTTCGTTCGTTTTTACAATAATTTCCTACATAGTATGTCTAAAGAATCAAGAAGGGAGCGTCCCGTTTGGCCATGTTAATATTGACCACAGTCCCGATTGACCACGTTGCGATTGACCACGTTGATATTGACCACGTTTCGATTGACCACCATCTCGATTGACCACCATCCCGATTGACCACAATAATATTGACCACCGTCCCGATTGATCACCGTCCCGATTGACCACCGTCCCGATTGACCATGGTCCCGTTTGATCATTGTTTCAATTGATCATGTTGAAAATAATCATACTGAATGTAATCTTATTATCGTTGCAATAAATAGTATTTTTTGTTAAATAATATATTGATATAGAATTAATTTTTACTGTCTCTAAACACTCTTCTCACTCCACTGTCCTCATGAAAGAGAAATATTCCAAGAGAATTCCGTTAGAAATATTCCAAGTAGACACTGTCTAGGTTGCAACTTCTAAGCAGTTAGGTTCCAAGCAGGTAGGATATGTTATTTTTTTAATAACCACTACTGTCTATAGGGAGCGTCCCGTTTGACCATAGCCTCACTCACAGCAGCCGGTGCCTAGAGGCTTTCCCCTGTTCAAGCGCTGTGAGTGGCTGGTGGTCAATCGGGATGTGGCCAAACGGACCTCACCCCTGTCTATACACCCCACTGTCCACATGGGTTTTTGTGACAGATTATGTATTTTAATAGTAATTAAACACTGTCTAGGTTGTAATCGGGACGGTGGCCAATCGGGACGGTGACCAATCGGGATATTGGCCAATCGGGACGGTGGCCAATCGGGACCGTGGACAATTGGGACGGTAATCAATTAAGACCGTAATAAATATGAACGTGGTAAATCACAACGTGATCAATCTGCGTGTGGTCAATTGGGACGGTGACCAATATTAACGTGGTCAAACGGCACCGTGGTCAAACGGGACCGTGGTCAATCGGGACCGTGGTCAATCGGGACCGTGGTCAATCGGGACGTGGTCAATAGGGACGGTGATCGATCGAGACGGTGGTCAATCAGGACGGTGATCAATATTATTGTGGTCAATCGGGACGGTGATCAATCGAGACGGTGGTCAATCGAAACGTGGTCAATCGCAACGTGGTCAATTGCAACGTGGTCAATCGGGACTATGGTCAATATTAACGTGGCCAAACGGGTGCCACTCAATCAAGAAATATTGCTCTCTTTGTCTAACTAATGGTATAAGCGTATAGGTTTTGTCCCTTTAACATGAGGTTACAATTATTTATTTGTATTGGCAGTGCTTTGCGCTGGTCGCTTATGCTCTATTTGGCACAACAATATTATAAGCAATAATAATGAATACAATAATAATAATATTAAGAATAATAATAATAATAATGAATATAATATAAAGGTAAGTATAATGTTAGTATTCATGCGTGGTGGCTCAAGAGTTTCTACGGTAAGTATATTTTACTGGTTGCATTGCCTTAAAGTCGCGGTTAAAGTGAAGGATATCGTATTTGATAAATTAACAATTTTATTTCTCTTTAACTATTGAGATGGATGTCGTGTGGCTCCGTGCGAAGGCGACGGACTCATAAGTGAGGAGCCGCAAGACTCGCGAGTTCAAATCCACGCATTCCGCACATACGGATTTTAATCCGTAATATCTGAAACTCCAGTATGGAGGTCCCAAGCCCAGAGGAGGACGACTGAGCGTGGGGATAACAACCCCTTCCCCCATAGATTGATACTCCTCACGGGCTATGTGACTTTGAGGTCACTCATACAATCTCAGCTTTGCTGAGCAAAAAAGATCGTCGACTGTGTGGAAAAAAGATGTAAGGACAACCTTTCCTACTGCCTTGCGCTCTCTCTTAAAAAAAGATATAGATTCTAGGGCCGTTTCTCGAACCTGAGATTTAGCAATAGAAAAGGTGAGCAATCTTCTAAGCTTGGTGTTGAACACTAGGCTGGAACTGCTAGCCCTGTTAACCAGCGGGGTTACAGAGGATCGTTCAAATCTAGGTGACACTAGGGCATTTCGCGCGTGTAGACCCACCCGCCAATTCACTACTACTACTACTACTACTACTACTACTACTACTAACTATTGAGATTTGAACTGTGGTGTATATGACAAAAGTATAGAATTTCATGAGTTCTTTCATATGGTAAAAGAAAATTTTATTGTTTATAAGTTATTTTGTTAATAACAATTTAATTGTTAAATAATTTGAATTGTTTCGAACTTTATTTAAAATAATATTAATTTCTGTTCGTCCTAATGCATTCATTTTTGAAATAATATAATATTGTTTATACAATGTTTAAGATTTTGTTAATTGCACATTAAATAAATTAATAATTAATCGAGTAATATTTGCACATACAGTGAGAGCTAACCAGTCAGTGAATTTGTCTATGTAAGTGAAATTCATATGTATTCTTTTGTGTGACTTTGTATATGCTATATAGGCAATATATCTGTTTTGGGGTACATTCGATAAAATTATTCTTGTAATTAATTAGGTGTAGGGACTGATTGAAAATTACGTGTTGAGTGTAGCAATAAAGAAAAAGGTTCATGCTTGATTCTATCGTAAATATTTTATTTTTAACATGAATGGTTAGGAAACTATTCAGCGTTATAGTTCCAGGGTCTGGAATCCATCATAGGACCTATATGTATATGTATGCCCACCGGTGGGTACCAGATCTTCTCTCTTATACCGGGTGTTTTCTCCTTTGAAAATTTTTGATGGTTTAATTTGAAGAATAATAAAGAAATTGTTATTACAAAAGTTGTTATATTTGGTCTAGGGTTTCTTAGGGCCAATTTCACCAACGTCGGTTAGATTAACCGACGGTTAATTCCAATGAAATTATTCAATCGCATTTGTCTTTGACCAGAATAAACCAATCACGGTTGACACTTTAACCGTCGGTTACCTTAATCAGAGTTGGTGAAATTGGCCCTTACTAGATGTCTATAGAGTACGATTAACAATTTGTTTATAGATGTTTATAAAAATGTTTTATAAAATTGCGTAATGTCGTAAGGTGTCAATAGTTGATCTCTACAAAATGTTATGTTGATTTTGTCGCTAATTGTTATATTCATTTTGTTATTAATTTTTGCGGTAAACAATTTTATTTGTAGTTTGATGGAAAAATAGTTTAAACAAATTTGTTCCGTTTTAAAAGCGCTTCTAATGATGTGTATATGTTGTGTAGGTAAATATATTTTAATTGTTTATAACAATCGTCTGTCATAAATAACTGTTGGGTACTTGTTATTTTTGTGTGGTAATTTTCCATAGACGTTTAGGAGTTTGTTGTTATAATTCTTTCTTTTCTATATATTTATTTTTATTTTTATATTAATTTTGCAATATAATATTGTTATCACGGGTGAATGTAAAAGTATGTTTATATGATTATTGGCGGTCAATTAGATACGCAAGAATTTATTTTGAAGCTTATTGGTAAGTTATAAGAAATCGGATAATGTGAATGATACTTTAAAGCGAAGTGGATAGGGCTTTAAGGCGGCCATTTGCATGGTCTGCCATATTGAAGGAACCTGATTGGCTGCTCTGTTTCGCTAATATTAAAGCGTGAATTTACATTGGGCGGAATCCATAGACGTTGCTCGAGTTTCAAGATGGGCTTAAGCTAGTGCTCAAGACCGCAATTGTTTCATAGATATTGCTTAAGACCGAATCTAAAGCAGGAACTTGAAACCATGCTTAACTAAGCAAATCTCATTCCATAGTGAAATCTTAAGTACGACTTAAGATTATTAGATGCACAATTATTGCTTAAGCCAGATCTTGAGCCAGTCTTAGTCGAGTYYAGTAAATYGGAGACTTAAGACAGTCTTGAGATAAAAAGTAAAGTTTATCTAGTTCTTATTTGTGTTAATAATTTTTTTCTATTTATTATTTTTTCATAGAAGAATTTTTTTAGAGGAAAGARAAAACGGAAAAGCATAATCACTGTGGAATTACTACAGATATTTGTGTACTTATCATCGGGTAAACWAACCTGAAAATACAATTCATTTAAACAACAAAGAAATTATAATAAAATACTTRTATAGTTCAATTCACTTTGTCCAAACACATTTCTTGTTGAAATTCTGTAACTAAACATTTTTTATATTTTCACACTTGATTGTATTTTCAAGTTAATTGTATATATGTATTATTATATACAATATAATTATATAATATAACTTTTAAGATGAATATATTTTTATACATGATACTACTAATAATTATTTGGACTTCCGGTTCCGGTAGCGTGTTAGAAAGTGGCGATTCATTGTAAGAGCGTGAGAAAAGATAACAGAGAGTGTCGGAGTGAAAAGGTGAGAGTGTTGGAGAGTGAGAGGATAGGGTGAAGGGAGTGGTGAGCATAGGGCTGGAGGGGAGATAGGACGAGTAGGATTAGGGCGGAGTGGATAGAAGAAGGAGACAGGGAAGAGAGAGGTTAGAAAGAGAGAAGGAGTCAAACGCGCAAGCGCGTCGGGGGAGACACGTGGGGGGACAGAAATCATAGAGTAGATAATAAGGAGAGAGGAAACAAGAGAATATAAAATAGGATAAGGGGTAGGCGTGRAATAGACAAAGACAAGATGGCTAATAGAGTAGGAAAAATAGGAAATACGGGAAGGGAAAGARGGGATAGCATGGGAGAAAGCATAGAGGAACACTTGAAAAGAAAGAGAGAGATGTGGGGAGAGGAGGGGAAGGAAGAAGCGGGAATAGCAGATATATTCAAAAAAAGTAATAGGACAGTAAGATCGCCGACAGGAAAAGGGATAAAAGAGGAATGGAAAGAGGAAATGAGGAAGTTATTTGAAGAGTTAAGAGAGGAGATAAAGGAAGGGATGAAATCATTAGGAAAAGAGATGTGGAAGAAATTGGAAGAGGAAAAGGAGATGATAAGAGAAGAATTGGAAAAGAGTAGGGAAGATAGAAAAATAAAAGAGGAGAAATGGAACAAGGAGAGGGAAGAGATCAAGGAACAAGTGAGGATATTAGAAAGAAAAATAGAGGAGTTAATGATTAAAAAGGGAAAGGAAGGGGAGGACGGAAGGTGGGAAGGAGAGGAGGGGAAAAGAAGAGATGGAAGAAAGGAGGAGGGGGAGGAGGAGGAATGGAGAGAGAGGGTGAGAGAATTAGAGAGGAAGTGGGAAAGAAAAGAAAAAGGAGATAGAAGGAAAAACGTGGTGATAAAGGGAGTGAAAGAAGGTGAAGCAAGCTTAAAAGAAAAGGTAGAAGAAGTGATAAAAATGTTGGGAATAGAGGTTAAGATAGAGGAAATAAGAAGAATAGAGGCAGGTAAGAAGGAAARAGGTAGTATGATAGTGGTGAGGGTAGAAAATGAAGAGGCAAAAAGAAACATTGTGAGAAATAAATGGAAGCTAAAAGGGGGGGATATATGGATAGAGGAAGATTTAACATGGGAGGAAAGGAGAATTAAATGGAGGATAAGGGAAATAGCAAGGAGGGAGAGGATACAAGGAAAAAGAATAAGAATGGGTCAAGAGGGATTATGGATARAGRGGGTGTGGTGGAGGTGGGATAGAGTGAGAGATGAGTTGAGGGATGAGAGGGGGAGGAGTTGGGWASAGGTGAACGGGGAAGACGGAAAAAAGCAGGAGACAAGGGAGGAAGAGGAACAAATGAAAGAAAAGAAACGACAGGGGGRATGAAAAGGAGGGAGGAAGGAGGGGAAGGACTGGAGAAAGGATGGAAGGATGGAAGGGAGAGGAGGGGGAYGGAGAAGAAGGAGAAGGTAGGTGAGATCAGAGTAGCATTCTGGAATGTAGCAGGACTAGGAAATAAGGACAAGAAATTCTGGAAAGGGTTAGAAGAGTGGGATGTAATGGTACTAGTAGAAACATGGGTGGAGGAGAGAAGATGGGGAAAGATAAGGGAAAAGTTGCCAAAGGGATACAAATGGAAAGCACAGATGGCAAAGAAGARGAATAAAAGAGGAAGAGCAATAGGAGGTATGATAATAGGAATGAGGAAAGAGATAGTAGATCAGGAAGATCAGGATAAAAGGGAAAGGGAAGGGATAATAACAGGAGGACTCAGACACAAAGGAGAGAAATTAATAGGGATATATAGCAACGGAGATTTAGAAAAAAAGTTAGAGTATCTAGAAGAATGGATAGAAGATAGGGAAGAGGGAGGGAGAATATTAATAGGAGGTTTTTAACGCAAGGACAGGAAATAAGGGAGGGAGGATTAACAAGGAAGATGAAGAGRAGGAGATAGGGAGAACGTCGAAAGATGGAAAGATAAATGGAGAGGGGAAAAAACTGATAAAATTCATAAGGGAAAAAGGTTGGGCAATTATAAACGGAGAAATGGAAGGGGACAAGGATGGGGAATGGACATATACCGGGAGCAGAGGAAAATCAGTTATTGATTACGTAATAGTTAGCGAAGAGATAAGAGAGGAAATAATAAGGATGGAGGTAGGAGATCAAGTGGACTCAGATCATCACCCGATAATAATAAAACTAAGAGGAGGGAAGAAGGAAAGGGAAAGAAAAGGAAGCAGAGGCAGGAGAACGAGAGGTGTAAGGGGGAGGTGGAGTGAGAGGGAAAGGGAATGGTTTAGGACAGAGATAGAAAGGATGGGAATAAAAGAAGGAGAGGTACAAGAAACAATAAAGGAAGTAGGGGCGAGAATAAGAGAGACATTRGGAAGAATGGAGGAAGAAGGAGGAAGAGGGGGAAGATATGGGGGGAGAGGATGGTGGGACGAAGAWTGCGCGGAACAAAAGAGAGTGGTTAGGAGAWCGCTGAGAAGATGGAGGAAAGGGAGGGAAGAAGAGCAAGGGTACAAGGAGGAAAAGAAAGTATATAAGGAAATATGTGAAAGAAAGAAAAAAGAGGAAAATGAAAAATGGGAGAAAGAAGCGGAAGAAGCAAGAACGGAAGCACAAGTATGGAATGTTGTGTGAATAGAGAAAGGAAAAAATGGAAGGGAATAAACAAGGATATTGAGAGGAAGGAATGGGAGAGATATTTCCGAGAATTGTTAGGAGGTGTAGAAGGAAAGGTAGTAAGGGGAGGTGAAGTGAGGAGGGAGCTAAGGGAAGAGGGGGGACTAGAGAAGGTAGAAATCAGGGGAGCAATAGGAAGATTAAAAGAAGGAAAGGCAATAGGTATAGACGGAATACCAAGTGAGGTATGGAAGTATGGGGGGGAGGGATTGGTAGAATGGACATGGAAGATATGCGACAGGATATGGAAAGGAGAAGGGTGGCCGGAGGAATGGAAGGAAGGAATACTGGTTCSGGTAGTAAAAAAAGGGAGAGGGGACGAAGTGAGTGAATACAGAGGTGTAACAATAATGCCGTCGTTATACAAAATTTATACGRCGGTATTGGCGGAAAGACTGAGGCAAGAGGTGGAGGGAAAGGAATTAATACCACCGAATCAAACGGGCTTCAGGAAARGCATGGGAACGTTAGACAATGTGTATATACTAAATTACTTAATAAATAGGCAAATAGGACAAAAAGGAGGARAACTAGTGGCGTTATTCATAGACCTGAAGGCGGCGTTTGATTCGGTGGATAGGAGGGTGATGATAGAAGCCATGAGAGAGAGAGGAATAGGAGAAGAACTGGTAGAAAGAGTAGAAGAAGTGATAAGGGAAACAAAAAGTAGAGTAAGGATCGAAGGAGAAGTGGGGAAAAGTTTCTGGACGGCAAAAGGGGTGAGACAAGGATGCCCTCTGAGCCCATTGTTGTTTAATCTGCTGATAGCTGACTTAGAAGAGCAAATGGGAAAAATTAGTTGGGGAGGGATAAAACTAGGAGGGGAAAGGGTATACTCACTAGCTTATGCGGATGACGTGGTGCTGTTGGCAGAAGATGAGGGAAGCATGAAAAGTATAATGGAAAGGATGGAAARATATCTAGATAGAAAAAATTTGGAATTGAATGCAGGAAAAACAAAGATTGTAAGGTTTAGGAGTGGAAAAGGAAGGCTAAGTAAAGTGGATTGGAGGTGGAGAGGAAAGAAGATTGAGGAAGTAAAGGAATTTAAGTACTTAGGATATACGTTGCAGAGGAATGGAGGACAAGAGGCGCAT
>JANQDE010000111.1:434294-446039 GCA_037157785.1 Cephalotes varians | reverse complement strand
CTTTATTTTTCTTCTTGTACTGAGGAGGACTCGAATAAGGAGTCGAAACGTATGCGCTACACATTAAAGGCTGTACTAAAAGTAAGAGATTCTTTYAATTTCGACCACGCACCTACATCCGCTGAGGCTCAAATAAGGGCATCTTACATTTCCATCTGYGATAACTATRTAAGTAACTATGTAAATATATAATTGATTCCAAAATGATTTAAATAATTTTATAGACTGTGCTCGGTTTCTGTCAACAATTAATTTCTCAGGCATCATAAAGACATTCCAAAACTTTTTTTAAATATACATTGTAAACCTAAATATATATAGTCTCTAGATTGTTGTTAGATTATATCGACAAAACGGAAGTAATTAACGCAGATGCTGCAGATGATATCGGATTTATTGGAATATCCAAGCAGGTCTGCTGCCAATCATACGCGAAAGTTTACTTACTAATTGTACGTAATGTTGGATCATCAAAATTATGAAAACGTACAACCGTGACGATAATGCCGCAAAAAGTTTTGACATTCTAACAACTCGTTCGAATAATTACATTATTATTTTGAACGTCCAACATAATCTGTATGTAACTTAATTTTTATATTCTTTCAAAACCATTTTTTTCTATGTAGTCATTATTCAGCAAATCACTTACTTAGAGCTCGTGATGTTCTGCAAAACAGATATTGTTATATTTGCAACATTATTATCACAGCCTTCGATAGTAGTCGGCAATTTAGGTGGTATCGGGCGTGGCTGACCCAAAACGATCCAGAATAAAAATGAGAATGCCATGAGAGCACCAGCTATCGCACCGCCTTCCGTCGTCGATTCCGTGCCCATGCCAAGCGTGAAAATACCTAATAACGGACCGCTGAATACTCCGAAAATAGTGAAAATAATCTAAGAAAAATTTATTCTAACGTTATCGATCTTATGTTTAGAAATAGTACATCCTAGCACAATTTAATGGCGATATATTAATTATATTTTATATTAACTAAATATTGGCACGCACAGAGGATATATTGAACCAATATTACGCCAATGAATTGTGCGCCAATGTAATATTAAAAGACTATAACCTGAAACAGTCCGTCTAAAAATTGTGCCAAAAATGCCAGCGCAATAGAAATAATACCAAATGTAAAAGTGAGTACTTTAGCGATGAAAAGTGCCTTTTTAGAAGAGATTTCATGCCCTCTGCACTTTCTATATACAGGTTTAATAAAATCCTCCAATGTTATTACGGCCAAAGAATTTAGCGACGCAGAAATTGTGCTGAGGCTTGCGCAAAAAATACCTGGAGATATATGTAAAAAATTCAAGATTAGACCAAGATTAAATGAATATTCTGCGCATTTTCGTTTTCAAATTGTCTTAAATTACAAATATAAAAAATTATTTTTCAGACATTTGTATTCTCTGATATTTTTATTTTCGTAATTTGTAACATGTAATTTCAATGAGACATTAAATCACAATCAATCGATACGAAAAGTATTACCTGCAACGAAAATACCTGGTAAGCCAGGAATATTAGACATCGTGTCCATAACGTACAATGGCATAAGCATCTCAGACAAAGTAATTCTTTTCTGGAGTAATGGATCGCAATTGTGATATTTGCTGTATATCGCCAATCCTGAGAAGCAAGTTGTGATCCAGAGAAGTGTCAAAATGAAACAAGTCAACCACATGGCTTTTCGCGAATCCTGTATATTTCTGCAATAAAATTTATTTAATACAACTTTCTTCAATTTTTCAAGCGCAATTCAATTGGCAAACGTTACGTTAAAGAAAAATTCAGGTATAAACCTAAGAAAAAATTAAAATTGTACATACAACGTTCAATTGTTTCAAATACGATAAATAAAGGATCAGCAATGGCTCTGGAATATGTAATTATTATTAATTTTATCTAGTGTTATTTAAATTATCACTTACTTCAAAGTTAGCAAACGCTGCACTTGTATTTGATTCACCCCATAATATGATAAAAGTGTACATAAATAACCCAGAGTAACAGACCACCAAGTATGTCTTACCGTTGGATCGATATCAAATCTGTAACAAAGGTAAAATAGTTTTAGTATCTACGTGTGCACAATTCGCCGAGCTCGTACAGCTAATACATAATAGAAAAGTAGATGCGATACCTATCAAATTCAAGTCGTTGTCCCTGCCTCGCAATTTCCCAGATTTTCCCAGGTCCCCCGACATTATACGTGGCTGTACCAATAATTAAGAACACGGCGGCAAACATGAGTAAACCTTGAAATGTGTCAGTTATTAGCACAGCCTTAATGCCTCCTATACCTGAATAGAAGGCACATACGAGGCCAATAATAATGAWGCTGGCAGTCTTGGAGATTTTTGTGGTCGCCTCTAAGGCTAGACAAGRMGCATAAAACAYCACACCWGAGTGTAAWGTCATTTGAATCCAGTAAATGAGAYTAACCGTCGTTCTAGCTCTTACTCCAAAACGCTTTTCCAAATACTAAAAGGAGTAATTCCTCTTCAAATATATGTGCCATCAAAAACTTCTCGCGACAAAATCAAATTTTGATATACTCACTTCGTAGACACTCATCATCCGCAGCTTGAAAAATACTGGAAGGAATCCGTAGCACACAATCGGAGCGCTCAAAAAATACGATAGTATTAGTCCAACTATTTGTGTCCCGTATATGTAATTCTCAGCAGACACACCGAGCAGTATAACACCATGTACATAGGAGACCGCCATAGCGATAGCGACTGGTGCGATGGTCATTGATCGATTTGCAACAAAGTACTCCTATGAATCACGTTACTCTTGATTACAACAAAACATTAAAAAAAGAATTTTGTTTTAAAGGATTTCTCTAATAAAATGAATTATTTAACAATAATAATTACATCCATAGTTTTTTGACGTCCTCCACTTCCGTAATAGATACCAATTCCAGTATTTATGCATAACATCACCACTATAACTACATAGTCGACCCATCCTAAAGTATTTATTTCCATTTCGTCTGAAATATTAAATCACAATATTATGTTGCATAAAAGAAAAAAGATATATCGAAATAAATATAAATCATATGTAGTTTTGAAAACTGAAATAATAAATTTTAATATAAATCCTGGTCCTAAAAATTATTTGTAAAATAAATTTGCATAAAGTGGATAATATATTTTTCCCTTTATTTTGATGTCACATCATTTTGTGATATATAATGTACAAAGGAAGAAAAAAGTAATGAAATATTTACATATCAAAATATCTTTAATCTGAATATTTGTTTCTTTTTTTCAACGATGCACGA
Organism: Cephalotes varians; assembly: GCA_037157785.1. Lineage (NCBI taxonomy): Eukaryota > Metazoa > Arthropoda > Insecta > Hymenoptera > Formicidae > Cephalotes > Cephalotes varians. The sequence goes on along the minus strand of JANQDE010000111.1, from coordinate 442,728 downwards.
TGTCACTTTAATAAAATTCATATTTGTCACCAAGATTAAAGTAATATTTAGAAGCTGAAATATTGTTCAAATTATGCAAGACATTTTTATTTATCATGAATACGTTTATATGTGCATTTCTTAATTGGCTTGCATTTTAGCAAATTGGCGACACGAAATTAATTTGATGGGATTTGTATGAGTTAATCATAGAGAAGTAATCGAGAGAATTGTCTCCTCAATTATTGACTTTATTATTAATTGACATAAGTTCTTCATCCCTTCGCCACTAATTCTTTTTTTTTTACAGCCGTCAAGATTTGAAATCGAGCGAAATGCGGCGAATAATAAATCCATATGTTAATGTAGTGAATATTAATATCAGTTCCGCGTCTCGTACAGATATCACGCGTCCATGCCTGTCTCTTAGGGACAGGACTTTTCTGGAGTACCACATCCAAGCGGGGAGTGGGGGGTGGTTTTATTGACACACAAATATTTTAGACAAATATTTTTTTACAAAATTACTCAAAATTTCTTAAAATTTATTAAAAATTAAAATATTTTTTTTGAATATCTCAAATTCTGGATTTGGAATTTCATACCCAGGAAGCTTTAGGTGTAGAAAGCTATATATTATCCATGAGGAAATCTCCGTCTCAGTTCTCGTCTATTTCTCCTGCTATTACGCGGCATATTTTATGACAAAACATGGGAGAAATACGAATTCCGCAACTTGCATCCTGCTCGCCACGCTGAACAGTTACGTAAAACTATCAGTAACTGATTGCAAATGGAGATGAGATTGTGTCACGACGTCGTTCACGTATACACACACACACACACACAAACATGCACGCGCTCATACGAAATTATGTATTTTCTGCAATACAGTTGATGATTATTGAAATATTATTTTTATTTTTTATTAATTAGTGACTTTCTTATTTAATTATGATTTCAAAAAAATGATTTTTTATTAAATAAGTTATTCTTAACTTGTAAAAATTATTTTTAGAATAATTTATTTACAACAAAGTTAATATGTATTATAGCTTTTATTGTTTATCAATTACTGATTTTAAACATAAAATGAGAAAATGTGAAATTTTGGATATCATTCTTACGTACAAACGATATGTTAGTAAATGAAATTTTATTGTTAAAATACTTTTTATTTATTTTCAACTTAGAGCTCCAATCTTGGAACTTTTTATTCCATTCTGTATGGTTTTTTTTGTTTTACAGGAAATTAAACTCCATAGTAAACATTTGTTATTACTTTAACTCTTTTAGAAATTTGTCTGATACTTTAAACTTAATAACTTTAAACTTAATAGATGAGTATAATTAAAACATTGCAATTTTTTTTAAACAATTATCTTGACTGTAATCTTCCTATTCTCTTCAAAGTATCAATTCGCGTATCAATTCTTAAATAATTAATTAAAACATCGCAAAATCTCAAGCAATCGAAGCTATACCTTAATTAAGTGAATCTGCTTTTGCCTCCGCATCGAAGAAATTAGATCTGAAGAAATCGTCATGTGACAATGCGTCGCAGAACAAAACTTTTCGTGATTGTAATCTTTCTGTTTTTTTTTAAATATACGTGCTTTAATTCTTAAATAATTCATCAGTTAAAATATCGCAAGCTCTCAACTACTGAACGTACAATAAATGTATCGAAAATTAATTTAATTGGACAATCCTTTTTTGTACTACTGCGCCAAGGAAATCAGATTTCGTATGTGACAATACGTATCGCAAACAATCGCAAAACAAAATACTTCTTGTAACTACATATATTTTCTTTTTTTCAAAATACTCACATGTTAATTCTTAATGATACAGTTAAAATTTTGCAAGATTTCAAGTAACTTAACATATACAGTAAATTAATCGGATGCTAATTTAAGTGTAGACCTACTTTTTCATTCTTGCATCAAAGAATCATCTATCATGAGAGACAATAGGTTATAGAATAAAATTTTTCACATGACTATAATCTTTCTATCTACTATCTACAAATATATTTGCGTATTAATTCTTATATAGTGCATTAGTTAAAATGTAAACTGCATGATCTCAAATAACTAAATATACGTCAAACATATTTAAAATATATTTAAAATTAATTTATTAGACATTATATATTCGTTATATGTATTAAAAATTAATTTATTGGACGGTCCTGCTTTCTTGCCATTGCTCCGGAGAGTCTTGTGTCCCGAATGTGATAATACAATTTAATACAAATTGATTAGATAAGAAGGATCTTTTTACATTGCATATATCCTAATATATACTAGATTCGATCTTTAAGATGTAATAGATGAGCTCTGTTTAGGACATTAGATATTTTTGAACAAATTAGTACCCAAATTATCTTTCATATAGAATTTATATAGAAAAACGGGACGGACCTAATATATACTAAAAAATCTAGTATATAGATATTACATCTTTGAAATGGTACCGGCATTTGATAAATATAAACAAAATTTATTATAAATATATGTATTTATATATGCACACATACACACACACATATAAATATATATATGTATATATATGTGATGCACTCGCATAAAACATTTTAAATGTAACACTTTAACGTCTGTCGACACTTGCCTATTTTTCAGTGAAAGTCAGATTCCGCACGTGACAGATTGATCCAACAGGTGCTAGGAAAATACGATGTGGCAGCCAAGTCTTCTCCCTCCTTAGGGGCTCGACGCTTCGCGCATACATAGCAGTTGGTTTTACCCTTCTCTTGCCGTCTCAAAAGTTTTGTCGCCTGGAACCGACACATGTTGTTCCGTACACATTAGGAACGACTAGAACCATTCACAGACCTTCCAAGCGTGACACTCGTTAATTGCTTCGATTTTAAAGGAAATGTGAATAATTTCGATAGGAATTGATGCTGAAAATTGCCACGTGTCGTATTTAGATAATCTTTATTAATATATTCCAAAAATTTCTCGTTTATACAACAGTTATTACAATATATCTATGTATAAGAAAAGATTTCTTATTTTCATAGGTAATTTATAATAAGATGAATTTGCCTTGAATACAGTTTATAATGATAATTATCAAAATAAAATGAAACTGCAACGCAAAATAACGAAAAAAATCATATTTTCACATAGTGAAATTCTGCGAAATAAAATCTTTAATGCAATAATATATTGGATGATATAATATAATCAATTAAATTGTGGTATATTTCTCAACTACTCCTTCATGTTATAGATTTAATATATTAGAATAAATTAAATTCTCAATAGTCACACTTGCTTTTGTAGAGATCTCATATAATTTAATAATCAAATCTAAACGATAATATTATGGATTGAATTCCGGATAAATGAATGCAAAAAAGAATTTCTTCATATTAAATCGTCAAGTTTCAAAGACAATATATTATTATCCTAATAATATATATAATATACATAATACGTAATTGCATTGTCGTTAATTGTATTGTCTACAAGTCGTTTTAATTTTACATAATTAAAAAAAAAATGTACACAAGATATTTTGAAGAATAGAAGACGGCAGAAAAACAAGGAGGAGTTTAAAAWRTTTTATTATAATTTTKTGTGAACAAATATATACAAAGGAAAGAGGAATGAGATATTCCTTTGATATACCATTGATGAGTAAAATTAAAGTCGATTTTTCATAATTTCTGTGATGATTTCTGTCATAAAAATAATGATTTATTTTTTTCAAAGTGAGCGTGTACATATAAAGAAATGTTACATAAATATTACATGTTTCAAGTAAATGATAAGTGCATTGTAAAATTATACGTAATTATCAAGAATATATTCTTTGTAAAGCTAATTGTTACTTGAAAGTAGAAAAATAAAAATTGCATCACTTCTTATCACTAGAATGATATTTTTCTGCATGTGCGAATAATTGCTTGGCGCACGAGGATAGGGACTGCCTGGCAAGCGTCACGCGCCGCGCACACCACGAGTCCCGTCGTCACTCGGCGCGCTGGCTATGCCATTCCTATATTCATATACACCTTTTTTGTAAAATTATTGTTTGATACAAGAAAAATAATATATAATAATAAAAATAAAAAAAATTGTTCATATATAATTATATATAACTCATATATAATTTTATATATATAACGCCATCCCTACTCCCCGCGGGTCGAGCGTCGAGCTAGCAACGGGTGCATAATAGAATTAGAAAGGTGAAGGATTGCGCATAATGGGGAAGCGGTGATAATTTCAATGAATCAAACGCGAGCGACTTTTTAGCTGCGAATTTTAAAACAGATATATGCGATGTGAAATGAAAAGATCAAGACTGCGTTTCGCTTTTCACTGCCAGTACTGAAATTCTATAGTATATGTAACGAGCACTGTAGATTTTCAGTACTGATAGTGAATATATTACCGCTGGCGTCCGATTAGCTGAACCCCCACTATTTTATTGACTACTACACATCCTTCGGTATGCTTCATCTTTCTAATTCCACCATGAATAGACTTATACTTGCAAGTAGAAGGCTGGGCGGATGCGCGTATTGGGCAATCTTTAAAAACTGATGTCTCGTTGACTATTGCGAAAAGTTAAAAATGCTACAGGATTTTCCGCCTTAGTATAGTTCGCTGTAGCTGCCCATGAAAATTGCCCCCACAATTGTCAAACACCCTGTATATAAACATGTGTAAACATATATACATAGAAAATATGTCCATATATGTTCATATATCTGTCTAATTTTCGTAAAATTACTATTTTAAGAAAAATAATAATAACAATTAGGAAATATAAAAAATAATTAAAAGAATAATTTTTGCTTCTTTATTAATTTTGTTTCTTTTACAAAAAGTATTTTACAAAAAGTTTGCAGAAATAAGAAAATATTGTTCTTATGTAAAGCTATATATAATTATATATAAGCAATGTTTTTATTACTATATACTATTATTATTATGTATATTATATACTATTATTTTTCTTGTATCAAACAATAATTATACAAAAAAAGGTGTATATGAATATATACGAATAAATTTTGTATATATATACATATATATATATATTTTTATATATTCTTATATAAAAAATTTTTCCCCGGCTCGAATACACATTACAAAACTAACAAAGATACATTATCGGCACTTTAATGGGAACTCTTATCTTACTTGCCGCGTATTCACCTCTTTCAAATTATCACTTATTTCGATGCAGCACGCCTTTGCTGACCAGCATTTCAAAATATATGAAGAAATAGAAAACTAACTCAAATGATGATGAATTGATGGATTGCTTCAAAGGACAAACATTTTTTTTATTGCAAAATTTACTTATTGCCAGAAAAATGGGAAAAAGTTATATAGACAGCGATAGAAAATATTTAGAATAAAATATAATTTAATGTCTTTTCAAAATAGACATGTTTTTATTTGTAAAAAATCTTTCAAAATTAATCGGAACATCTTATATATTTTTCTTCTCATACGGTTTTGATTAAAACATAAATTTTCTTCGATTGTAAATATGGAATATCTAATATTAACTAAGATCAGATTATTAGAGTCTTGTGCAGATTTTGTCGGCGGCATTGTCTTTTTCGTGGTTGATGTCACTGAGAGAATATTTTCTGTATAACGAAGGCCTTCCTGCATTCTCCATGGCTCTACATCGCCTATAACGTATACGTCGCGCTATCACGGGAAAGAATAAATTTGTGTCTATCATATCGTTCTGATTCTTGATAAACAAGCGAGACAAGTTGCTGATGATCAGTCCAAGTACGAGCGTTATTAAAAATCCGAGGAGAGGGTACCACATGTACGAAATGCGATACAAATAGAAAAACGAACCATCGCCAGTGCTTCTGAAAAGAAAATACGATAATTTATTAGATAATCTCTCATGCGTCTACATGAAAAGAAAGATTTTGCTGAAGTGCATAAAAATTAGACTAGATACAAATCTAAAAATATCCAAATAACTAAATCGGTCGAAAACAAATTTCGAAAAGAACTGTTACAAATTTTGTCGATAAAATGACAGCAGAAATACAACAGAGAATCTGTTAACAGAATGTAATAACAGATTGATTGCGGAAATTGGACACATATTATGTAACTATTTGGAAGGAATTTCGATTGGAATTATTCCAATAATAATTAACAAAAATAGATACTTGATAGATAGTGAAATGAATAAATTAAATTAATAAAGCCCGGCCAAATACCATCGAGGTTGAAATTCAGTGTTTAATAATATGTCTATGTAAATTTAAATACATTTTGTCGGTTCATATGATGCGCTCCGATTACTGCTTGGACGTAAAACGCAATCCTACAAAGTAAAGCTAGAATAATCATATCACATATTAAAAGGACCGTAAAATTTTAATATGATGCTTCCAGCATTAAAAAGCCATAAAACACTGCAATGAAAATTTCTGTTTTTTCTAAGAAAACACAGTAAAAATCTAGACAATAAACAAACAATTCCGATCGAAATGCATTTTGTATCTATTGCTACAGAACTATGTAATTGATTCCAAAATGATTTATATAATTTTATAGATTGTGCTCGGTTTCTGTCAACAATTAATTTCTCAGGCATCATAAACATTATAAAAACGCTTTAAATATACATTGTAAACATAAATATATATTGTTTATGGATTGTTGTTAGATTATATCGACAAAACGGAAGTAATTAACGCAGATGCTGCAGATGATATCGGATTTATTGAAATATATAATCAGGTCTATAAATATTTAACATTGATTGAGTTATCATTACTAGAAATACAAACATACATATATACATTTGTTTCATGTAGTTTTGTAACATTTATTTAAACAAAACTTCATAATTATGGACAGGTACACAAATAAAAAACTTATAATTTATACTTATACTTTGAAATGGACACAAACTGAGGGCTCACAATTAGGGACAAGCACACAAACTGGGGGCATATAATTTGGAACAGGCACACAAATTGGGAGCACACAATTTGGGACAGGCACACAAACTGGGGGCACAGAAAAATGTTCAGTGCTTATCGAAAGGGCACATAAATAGGGACAAAAAGTCTTCTTTAATTTTAATTAAAATTAATTAAATATAATAATATTTCGGTCTAATAAAAATCTTATTGTTAAAAAAAGAGTTTAAAGAATCGATATAAATTTTGAGCAAGCTCATTTGAAGTCAGTTAATTGAGTATTTATTTATAAAAGAGAGCACACTTGCTTAACAGCACACTAATAGGGACAGTTATCCTACTTAGATTTTACTTTTTTTGAAATTAGGGATAATATCACTTGGGTTTGGTACAACAGTTTTTTCTTCGAGCTGAGTGTAAAAATTTATCGCTTTCGTTATCTTTCTTTTAAAAAAGATAATTTTGTAATGTATATACACATCGCCTTGAAAAATGGCATTTTCTTATTATTATTTACTAATTATTACGATAAGTATTGCGATAAATATTGTGATACGTATTATCACATGCCTTAGAAGTCGAATTGTCAAGACACTCGCCCTGGATAGAGAGGTTCCAAATTTAAATCAGCTGGCTGAGGCGATATCTTCTTCTATATCCTTATCCTATATTTTTTCGTATATAATTATATATATTTATTTATATTTATATACATATATTGAACCTTAATAATCAAGTGATCAACGCGAAATAAATTTTTACTATAATTACTAATAGCTTTAATAAAACCATTTCTTATAAAACATTTATCGTGTTTCGAATTACAAACATCAGTTAAGTGTACAATAAAATCTTTCTTAAACGAGCAAGATTTATTTAGAGAAAATCTTTGCAATTTGCAATTAGAGATTTCAAATAAATTACTTACGATTTTAATTGTTTCTTTTGTTTTTTTAAAAAGAAAATAAATGCATAGTAAATGCCTGAAGTGTAGTTTTTCGATGTTTGCAGGATATGGCAAAAATTTGCAAAAATCATGCAGAGGATCAATTATTTAATCATTAATGTTAACCCGAGCAACACATATTAGTTGACCAACGGTTGGTTTTAAATCGGAAGCATCGACAGTTGGGAAAACAATGTTGGATCGACATTATTAAAATGCTACGATCCGATGAATCGTTAGACAGGCTATTTAGTTTAGTTCTTAATTTTATAAGAATTAAAGAGATTGCTGTACTTCCTTGTATATTTTAAACTATTTTAAAATAACTAGCAGTATTTTTAAATATTTAAGTGTATATATTATTAATCGATTAACGACATAATACCAACCATTTGTAGAACGATGTTTAGCCGAAGTTGGACTAATATTTCTCAAAATAATATTAAATAAAATCTTATTATCGCATAAGGCTACAATATTAAAGGAAAAATCATTTAAGAAATTTCCTTGATACGTTATTTTTCAATTTATCATAGTATTCTTTTTTATTTCAA
>JANQDE010000111.1:398090-431739 GCA_037157785.1 Cephalotes varians | reverse complement strand
ATATTAGTCCAACTTCGGCTAAACATCGTTCTACAAATGGTTGGTATTATGTCGTTAATCGATTAATAATATATACACTTAAATATTTAAAAATACTGCTAGTTATTTCAAAATAGTTTAAAATATACAAGGAAGTACAGCAATCTCTTTAATTCTTATAAAATTAAGAACTAAACTAAATAGCCTGTCTAACGATTCATCGGATCGTAGCATTTTAATAATGTCGATCCAACATTGTTTTCCCAACTGCCGATGCTTCCGATTTAAAACCAACCGTTGGTCAACTAATATGTGTTGCTCGGGTAATAATTGACGCTTCTGATTTACTGTCGCGACAACCGCTTCTACGATTCTAAATAAATTTACAATCGTATATAGACGAATATAATGTTTATTTCTGTTCCTATTTCCTCCATAGTACGCAAGACCTTGCAATCAATGTTAGTTCATTATCACTTGGCAACATTGGGCCAATGTTTAGAATTTAGACAGTCAACATATGCCCGATATTGAATCAATGTTTTTATGCGATTAGATCATTTTTCAGTTGTTGGTATAATGTTGGCTAAAAAATCCAACAGTTCACCAACCATTGGCCATCGGTGAACCAGCATGACGCCGTCAATATCGGTTCACTGTCATTTCAAAACGTCGGACCGATATAAAATCATTAGGTAATCGACATAGACCCAATATAAGACCAATGTTTTTGTGCTACTCGGGTTTCCATTCATTTTAATTCACTTTGAAATAAAAAATAATTATTACAGTAAATTAAAAAATAACGTATGAATGAAGTTTCTTAAATGATTTTTCCTTTGATATTTTACCTTTATTACGATAATGATATCTTATTTAATATTATTTTGAGAAAAATTATTGGTTGGTCCAACTTTGTCTAAACATCGTACGTATTAACGACATAATACCAAATGGTTGGTATTACGTCGTTAATCGATTAATAATGTATATGCTTAAATAGTTGAAAATACTGCTGGTTATTTTAAAATAATTTAAAATATACAAGGAAGCATGGCAATCCCTTTAATTCTTAAAAAATAAATAAATAAATAGCCTGTCTCACGATTCATCAGATCGTAGCATTTTAATAATGTCGATCCAACATTGTTTTCCCAATTGCCGATGCTTCCAATTTAAAACCAACCGTTGATCAACTAATATGTGCTGCTCGGGACATATCCCAGACAGCACAAAAAACTAAAAGATAACTAAAAGTTGTCTTTTTTAAGTTATCTTTTCGACAAAGCGAAAAGATGTCTAAAAGATGATAAAAAGATATCTTTTTTAAGTTGGCTTTTCGGCAAAACGAAAAGATGTCTATAAAATGTCTTTTAGTTTTGTCGAAAAGACAACTTAAAAAAGACATCTTTTAGTCATCTTTCTATGGTTGTCTTTTCGGCAAAACAAAAAGTCGACTAAAAGATATCTTTCCGTTTTGCCGAAAAGATAACATAAAAAAGATAAAGTCGCTGATCCGAGAACAGTATGCGGCATTGTCACTAGATGGGCGCGATATAATTACATTTTTCGTAAATAAAAACTACAGAATAGAATAATAGTCGCAACATAATGGGATTTTCCATGAAGTAACAAAATGATTTTTTTGAAGACGGAGTCTCCAAAATGGAAGCATTCCGTAATGAAAATAAATGTATTTTGACAGTATGACTTCTTAATTAATTTTGAAAATTAATTTAGAGATCTGATATTTTTGGAAATTATATATGCCAAAATATAATCTTTTACATGACATAATTAAGACGACGAAAAGATGTCCAAAATTAGTCATCATAAGAATGATATGACTAGCAGTGGGACATCTGTCATCTATTAGTCATCTTTTCGTCGACTATATTCTCGCACTAAAAGACATCTTTATAACAATTTAGACATCTTTTAGTCGTCTTTTAGACGACTTGGTGTTGTCTGGGTATGCTAAAACGCTGAAATTTCGAATGCACTCTATGATAGTGCAAATGTTACTTGCTCATCGATATAAGATAACATAACGATGCGCTGGCACAACGTGCTGTTTGGTTATCGAAGTATATTCAAATTGAAAAAAATATGTTATTTTTGATTGAACAGTGTTATTATCGACAATCGAATAATTCGTATTTTGTATTGACAGTCGATAATGTCTGCATTCTGCAAATATCCTCAATTTTTTTCCAGGTTCACTTGACAGTCGCGAAGATTCGTCCAAAGCTGAGTTGCCTTTAATAATTCTTATCGGCCGAAATGATCTAGGGAAGATGACGCGAAGATCGGGGAGAGGGATTTTCGAGTTTCGTATCCACGCACGGGCGGTGCGACCCTGCGGGATCCGCGTGCGCGCGCGCGTGGACGCCTCACGACGCGAGATGTTTGGAGAGAGATCGCCTTGATGTTCGAAGCACTTGTCAAAAGCGCCGTTGACGGACGCTGATGCTGTTCACGAAATCGAAGTCGGCCGACGCGAAGGAAACGAGTCTCGCGGTGATTCGCTAATTCAACCGTTCCGCAATCGCAATCTCTCGGCACGTCGTCGGGATTCGGGAACGGGCACGTCAGTGTCAGCAGGAACGTCGGTCGCGGAACGACCACTGCGTACACGTCGGATTCGCCTGACCGGTAAGTTGCTGGACCCGCCGATTTTTCCACTGCCAATCCGCGACCTCGCTCGCCGCCGATTTCGCGATCAGGACCGTCGATTATTTTTTTTTCACGGGAGATGGCGCAGGGAGTGGGGGAGAGGATGACGGAAAATGCTCCGGAAAAATCGAACGTGTAGTGTTTGATTTTTATGAACGCGCTCCGAAGGTTGAAAATAATAATAAACTTGACTGGCGGTCGGACGCGTTAGCGTCACGACGCGCGGGTTATTTTCAATGTTCCACGAGATTTCGTTCATTTTACTGTTCCGCGCCACGACAAATGTCGACGGCATATGGTAGCTCGATCAGCTGATCATCATCGCTCACGCGACTTGGCTAACTTGGCTTTTAACATAACCTGCAAAGATTCGCGCACACGGTGCTCTGCTCGATCGCATTGGTCTTTAGATTCTCGTAAATTTGCTGGATCGTTGACAGTAGAATTTCTTGGTTTCCAAATTTTATAAACGTTCACTTATTGTATTTATATAATGTCTTTACGACTGTAATTTTTATAAATTTATTATAAGAGTACGTACATATTTGTAATTTATACCCGGGAAATAATTATATATATATGAACATATATAATTATATATAACTGTAATTAATTTTATATAATTAGATATGAAACTTTTTCCTAGGTACTTACATATTATTAGATATATATTATTAGATATATATATATTAGATATGTGGATATAAATACAGCATATATTTGTATACAAGTTAAATTTTAAATACATACATAAATAAACAGATATAAATTATTATGTATCATACGAATGATACATTTTATATGTTATAACACGTTATATTTTATAATTTTTTTTTAATATTTGGTTGCACATATTTATGACAAATATATATAACTGTATCATTATATATAAATATATTATAAACAGATATAAATTATTATGTATCATACAAATGATACATTTTATATGTTATAACACGTTATATTTTATAATTTTTTTTTTAATATTTGGTTGCACATATTTATAACAAATATATATAACTGTATTATTATATATAAATATATTATTATAAATATGTGCTGTAACCAAATACTTGGAAAAAATATATATATGGACATATTTTATAATTATATATAATTGTATATAATTATGTTGTATATAAAATATGTCAATAATTATATATAATATATGTATACAATTTTATATAATTATATATGAAACATTTTTTCTCTGGTAATTAAAAAGAAATTTATAAATTATAATAGTTACGTATTATAATAAATAAAATATATGTATTATACAAATAATTATAATGTTATTTGTATAATACTTAATAATTTACATCTATTTATTTATGTATGTACAAGGTTCATTCAATAATTAAAGACACAAATAGCTGTGGAGGCAAAACAGTTGAGAGGGTTATGATACTTTTAGAACAGTAAGTTGGTATCCCCGTGATGACTTTTGATCAACTGTTTGAGTAAAATTGTTTTATTTATAACCTCAAAATATCAAATTACGATGGCGAGTTCTCTTGAAATTTGTGAATTATTTGAACGACTGATTTGGCTCCATCAGATTTTCACTTGTTTGGTCCACTCAAGGAAAAGCTACGTGGTAAAAAATTTAATGGCAATGACGGCGTCAAAGAAAATATACTGAATTGGCTCCGACATCAAGACAAAGATTTTCTTTGCAGCAAGCATAAATAAGCTTGTTAGAAATTAATCACATTCGAGTTTATTGTTGCTAATTTATAATTACCAGTTTAGTAATTAAAAGTAACTATAGTGTTTTTCTTTTAACTAGCAGAGAAACTAAAGGGCGCTTGCGCAAACAACAAATGAATATTTGATAGTTAGTTTCGAGTAGCTTTGAATTCGATCTTCCCTTTTTTTCTGCGAACATGGTGAGCTCATCATCTCTATTATGTATTAATATTTGTATTTCTGCGTTTATGTAATATTTTGAGCGAGAATGATTTCCAAAGGTAACAAAATGATTTAAATGTTTGTTGAACTAAACTTTGTAAAACTGTGCTATCAGATATCTGTTCATTAATGTACTGAATACATATTCAGAAGTAATAGATTATGTAAGTTAAAATGCTTATATCTTGTTGAACACTATTAATTTAAGAAAGTAATAATTTTGTGTTATTAAGTTCAATAAATTGGTAACGGAATAAATTGGATCCTAAATTTAATATTATTGTTTGAAGCGAATAGAAATTTACAAATTTAAATTTTAACAAAGCTAATTAAAAGATAGGGGACAAGTATATTAATGTTGCTGGAGATTATGTTGAAAAATTAAAAAAATGTCAAGTTGATTAAATAAACTGTTTTACCTTCGCAACAATTTGTGTCTTTAATTATTGAATGACCCTTATATTTAAAATTTAATGGAAAATGATAAATTTTATCTATTCATCACATAAAGATCTGCCCGGAAGCTAACACCTTGAAGATTATTTGCTCCGAAATTTATTAAAAAATGAAGAGATTGGAATCTAGAACACTACATGCACTTCCTTTAACTTGGAGGAATTTCTCTGAAAGAATAATGACAAATATTGTTTCAACACGCGAGAATCCGATTCTCCAAATCCATTTGCAAATGGAACTTAACACAATAACTTCATACAATACTTTACCTTTGATATTTTATGTCCGGAATGAGAAATGAAAATTGATTCGAAATTAAACGATATGATTATCATAGAACTGTTCTTTTTCGATATCACAGGACTGAAATTCTTGCATGGTTCTTTTTTCTTTTTCTCTCCAATGTAAAAAGAAAAAGAAGAAAGATGAATTATGTAAGAAGTTCAGTCCTGAGGGATGTTAGAAAAGAATAAATCATTACAGTCACTTACAGTACATACGCTGATGTAGATTAATCTTTCACTTCAGCGAGATCAGTTTTAAAAAAAAATTTGTATTATTTATTAAATTATAATTATATGATCATTATTAATTATATAATTAAATAATTATTCTAAATCGCATGATTAATTATTCTAAATCGCATTTAAAAGTAATAAAAAAAATTTTATGACAGTTTAGAATCTCAAAAATTATTTTTAAAAATATGTTCTAGTGTGAATGTTTGTAATAAAATAATCAAAAATCTCTTTTTTATATAAGTACTTTGAGTTAAGATGATGCATGTAAAATTTTATTGCGATGCAAATTATTAATTATTTATTTGTTAATTTACGCGGAACAACTAATCTACATCACAGTTAAAGTTTTGGATAAATTATTTCAAATCTTTAAAGCATTTATATAAAAAATTAAGACTTTTGTTGCTATTTTTTATTTAAAATATTCCAATAAAAATAATAACAAACAAGTAAAAATAAATTATAAAAATATGTTACTTAATAAAAATATAATGTTATAAATACATATTTTATATGCATATACGTTATTTAAAGTAAAATAGTATAAATATTAACACATTTGTAAAAATGTAATACTTTCTTAATACTCCGTTTATGGACGTTTCTTATATGTCTATCTCTACGGATACGCGTCAATTTGACGCACGATACATTTTCTTCAAAAAGCAACAATTATACACTATTAACTTAAACATGAAACTGATAAATAAAAAAGGAAATTAAATATTAAATTTTTATTTAAAACTTATATAATAGCATTATATAATAGCATTATATAACATTACAATTATTGCTTATAAAATTCGAAATGCGTCAAAATGACGCGCTCCGTAAACGGAATGTTAAAGTCACGTCATATCGATTTTATCTTTAAACTATTTCATAATTATTATTTTCTTTATATCTCAGTCACTATCTAACGAATTAAATAATAGTAGATAGAATTTTCACTTCTATCTGCCTTGCAATAAGCTATTAGCAGATAAGATAACATAATAATGCCGATAACATCTAAGATTCTCTTATATGCGTTTCTCCAAAAAATATATGTCCCTAAATCTTAGTAAATGAGATCACATGAAAAACAAAACA
The DNA here is from genome assembly GCA_037157785.1 of Cephalotes varians. Classification (NCBI taxonomy): domain Eukaryota; kingdom Metazoa; phylum Arthropoda; class Insecta; order Hymenoptera; family Formicidae; genus Cephalotes; species Cephalotes varians. Next base: position 425,101 of record JANQDE010000111.1, on the reverse strand, counting down.
TATTTTCCTTATTTAAATCCGATAAAAAATTTTTTCATATAAGAATATTTATAAATATATATAAATATATATAATTATATACGAAATTATATGTTCATATTTTATTGTTTTATAAAATTACTTTTTGGTACAAGAAAAATAATAATATAATAATAAAAATACAAAAAATAATTAAAAACAAAGGTATTATTAGATAAAAAACTAATTAAAATAATATAATAAAATAATTGAAAGGGTAATTTTTGCATTGTTTCTTTTATAAAAAGTTTGAAGAAATAAGAAAAAAATTGCTCTTATATATAATTATATATAGATCATTATACATAATTCTTATTTTTTTCTAATTTGACTTTTTGTAAAAGATGGATATATTTTGTATATAATATATATAGTATATATGTTTATATATATTTATACATATTCTTGTATGAAAAATTTTTTACCGGGAAATGACGCAACGTGCGCTCTTGGCACAAGTAGAATAAAAAGCGTTTACTCACGCTTAATTAAACGCAAGAATTACATGCACAGTTTGAACTGCAACTATAATTCTCGCGCTTAACTTTCCGAAGTGCAGCTTTTTATCCTACGTCTTGCTCTTTGCAGAAAGCACTTCCGCGAGGAGATATAGAGAAATTGTCTCCAAGTTTAATTTCCTTTCTCCGTCCATTGGGACGGGACTCAGAAATGCACGAAATGAATTACAACTCGCTAGGGTGATATCGACTCGGCCTACAGCGTTATGTAAGAGATCGGAAAAGACAGATAGAGCGAAATCAATTTGCGCTCACAATCGGCAGATTGATGATTTGTCCCGGCTCGCGTGTGTGCGTCTTCGACCGATAACAATTTCTGTTCGACTGGCGTCACACTGATTACGCTATTGTGGGATGTCAATGCCCGTCCTGTATAACGAAACGAGCGAACCCGTGGTCCCGCATGCGACCGCATCAATTGACGTCGCGACCTTTGGAGGGAATAGATTTTCAAGGCGATACCGTATCAAAATACATAATTAAACGAGGGAAACAAGTTCCGGAAAAGGCGTGAGTCACCGTTAGGCGGCTGTAGCATAGACGTTCGCAGGTTTTTTTCAGGGGAAGGCAATTGTCTCCTTTCAGGGAAAGTTAAGAGAATGTTAAATATTATATAATATATAATATATAATATATAAAGCGAATATTAAAAATTTTTTTAATATTTTGATTTCATGAGGCAGTGGCCTTCCAGGGGGACAGTTGCCCCCTCTTGCCCCTCCTCCCCCTCTGCGGACGCCTATGGGCTGTAGCTAGAATCTGTTCTCGTTCAGCAAGAATGTCGACGGCGATTATCGTCCACGAGAGTCTTCCAATATCGAAAATAAACAAGGAATGAAAATAGAAGTTACGCAGGTTCGCAAATGCAAACGCCAATGTAGATAGACCACCTGGCTCTCGTCAGGTGCCAAGAAAAAAGAATATTTCGTTTTTATTGTCACGAGATGAAGATGGTGCAGGAAGAAATAATTTCGGATTTTGCTATTTATAAGATCTTTCTAAGTTTCTTACTCATGTAATCTATCGATTGCAATATGTTTTATTATCAAAAATTGATGACAACAGTTTTATGCAAACATATCCCATTAATCTTTGCCCAGAAAGTACAATTTGTCCGATCAACGCGCCGCAAAATAAAGTGCTTTATGTAACGAAATGACCTTCAAGTTTTGATACAATATTTTGATTACTGTTTAACGTTTCCGTAGTATTACAGTTACGCTTGCGGCTTAATTGACACACTGCACTGGCAAATCACTCTCTTTCAATTTTGTAGACATATATACATTCTGAACACTTTGAGACGTAATGAATTTGAAGAACTTTGCGTGTCCATATTTGTAAAACTAAAATAATTGCCAAATTTGGCAGAAAAGATTACAACATCAGCCTCTTTTTTATCGACAATTTGATATTAATCACGGGTACTCTATTTTCCTAGTGTATTTTCATATTTCAATATTTTTAAGAATTTTTTATATTTTAAATTTATGAAGAGTTTTTAAAAGTACTTTAAACTTCTTCAGATTTTATAATATAAGTTTTCTTCAGAAATTATCTTATAAAAATCTTAAAATTTTTCAGAATTTACATAATATGAAGAATTCTAAAAATTATATGAAGAATTCTGAGAAAAATATGTTTTGCCAAAAAAATAGTTGCGACAAAAAAGATTACAATACCTTAAATACTCTTTTTTGTTACAATTTGAGAATAATTACTGATACTGTTTTCTATTAATTCTATTAATTTTTCGACAGGTGCGGGACCTTAATTCGTATTAATCATGGCACAGGATAGTCCAGCTCCGAAACCCGCGGAGCAGTTCAAGTATGTCTTTTTCCTATAAAATTTTACTCGCAAAATAATATTTTGTAAAACACTGAATCTAAAAATATTTAAAATCGAAATATATCAATTTAGAAGCATTACAATTTTATTTTTATAAATGCAATTTTTGTAAATGTTGAAGTTATTAAAAAGTAAAATAACGCGCGCGCGTGGCGCGGATGTTTTTTTTTTACAGAGATATATTTCGATATAGAAAAAATTATATATTCGTAAAATATAAGTTTGCATCTATCTTTCAGACTTATACCAAAAATCATAAATGGTGGTATTGCCGGAATTATTGGCGTGTCCGTGGTGTTCCCACTCGATTTAGTTAAAACAAGATTACAGAATCAAGTTATTGGTCCAAGTGGCGAACGCATGTATAAGTCAATGCAAGTATTTTATTTCAGAAAATAAATAATTATTAAAGATTATGTAATTCTTATAGATATAATTATTATAAATATTATGACATTGCAAATAAAAATAATGCAATCATTAAAAAACAGCTTTAAAATATTAATTTTTATATTATTATTTTATTATTATATTATATTCTATATCTATTGATAATCAAATTATATATAAATTTAAAAAATAATTATTATATCAGTTCATATCATAAATCTCTCTATTTTCCTCCTTTTCTTGCATTTTTTTTTATTTAATATGAAATAAATAGAAAAAAGGCAGAATGGAAAAGTGTAAAATAAAGAGATTATATTTTATTAAATATACAATTTTTTCCAGGTTTGACTGCTTTAAAAAGACTTACAAAGCAGAAGGTTACTTTGGAATGTATAAGGGATCTGCTGTAAATATACTGTTGATCACACCCGAGAAAGCAATTAAACTTACTGCCAATGATACATTTAGACATTATCTTTCCCTCGGACCTGGGTATGTTGCACAAATAATATATTACATGATATTTTTCATATTATCAGAGGTATGTTTGTGTGTGTGTGTGTGTGTGTGTGTGTGTGTGTGTGTGTGTGTGTGTGTGTGTGTGTGTGTGTGTGTGTGTGTGTGTGTGATATGTGCTCCTCTGTGTGTAACATTATCAGAACAAAAGTTAACATGAGAAATAGCATGGAAGTTATTTAGTTGCATTATGTACAATTGCATTACAAGTTGCATTATGCCAAAATATTTTTAAAGATATATTCATAGTGATATAATATTTATTAACAATTTATTTCTTCAAATAGATTTAAATCTTTGGTATCCTATGTAATATTTAACAATGATATTTTTTTATTTTTTAGGTTTATTTTTCAGATAATTTATCACTCCTTACTTTTCTTATATGTGCCATCTTTTTCATTCCCTAATTTTTCAGTTCTAATTTTAGCAATTCTCATCTTCTCATTGTATTTAATATTTGTGTATTTAAAGGGATTTATTCAAAGTTTATGGCAAGTGGATCAGCATGAAATATATATTTCGGGTGATAAAATTTTCATTGAACTAATGATGTAAAATTTGTAGAATGGGCTTTCCAATTAGCTGTTTATAAAATTGATATAATTTCTCAATTTATTTTATATAATAAAGAGAAATGTTTAAATTATATTAAATTATAATATAATTATATTAAATCGAGATAACACAATTTGCAAATTGTTACGACATTATAATTAATATTGTTTTAATTTAATTGAACATTTCGAACTTGTGTTTTAATGGAAGATATGACCAGTGTAGCTTTAAAGCCATAGTAAGTTTAAATTACATCAATAGTAAAGCGAGAAGCCAAAGAGTATTGATTAAGCCAAGTTACATACACAGTGGACAATACGTATGGACAATACGTATCAGTATGGAAATTAGAAAAAAAAAAAGAAAAAGGATATCTTTTTGGCTTTTTTGTTAATAAAATTATATATTATATACTTTATAATAATATATCAGTGTATTACAGTTCATCTTTAACCTCCAGACGGCCGGCATGGTACCTTTTTGGTCGACCCATATACGGTCCATTAAAAAACTTTTACAGGGAAATAATCCCCAAAGTCATTGTATTTAAGTATTTTGAATGCCGGCCGCCTGAAAGTTAACATATCTAATTTGCATTTGTTCAATCAAATTTTTATTATTTCAATAGATAATTGTTATCTAATGTGTTGAAAAATATTGCTATCATCAAAGCATGAATTAACATGAACTTGAATTATATAATTTTGTTTAATTCGGAACAATGTATTTCTTTTTAAAGAAATTGGAAAGCCCCAAAAATTAGTAATATAGTGCTGTATCATTTGATCAGCAGAGCATCATAGCATTTTGTGTTTAGAATATCTTATATCTATCCTTGTTGCTAATCACTGTTATTAATTTGTTTCGATGACTTGCTTGCACACTTATTATTGATCTGTTTTCCAAGTAAATTACACACAAAGTATATATCTATTTAATATACTAAAAAATTATCAATAACTAGAAAAATAATAGTTTTATTGTAGGTTCAGCGGATATTAGAAAATAGTTGGCAAAAATAATAACTCATAATAAAACTTATTTGATAGTCAAGAATATGCAAATATTGCATTTTTCTGATATTTTTCTTTGTATTAATTTTAAGTTTATAAAGTGTCTCATTTTTAAATTTGCAGAATTATTGCGTATTCTGTATATTTCTGAAATTTCCTTAATAAACATTGATAAATTATTTTCAATTACTATTTGTTATTTTTATGGATCTTGTAACTCTTTAATTTCGATTCTATATTATTAAATTTTAAAATGATGGCTCACTTTGTATATCTTGAGAAAGAAAACGAAGTTAATCTCGCGCTATTATGCCAGAAATTTATATTGTTATAAAACATATTAAAATATATTATTATGTAATTCTAGACAACTGAAGCTGTTTGAATATAATTTCCAAGTTAAATGACCTGGCAAACGATGTGAACAACTATAACTATCTAACCAAGTCGCAAGCAATCGACGAGAGCAGGGTAATTTTTGCTTTCCCCTTTTCTTCCTTACGAAATAATTTTTTTAGAACAATCCAAAAGTGATGACATATCAGAAACTATACAAACTTATCAGAAATAATGTGATAGAATTGCCGAAAATTTGTTAAATATCATTTAGCACTGTAACACAGTATCGTAATTTTCTATTTTAGTTTACAATTTAATAAATTGTAGCTTATCTCATTCATTTCATTTAAAGTTGCTTTCTGATATACCGAATAATTCCGAATTATTCATGAAGAGCTCTCATTAGTACGTATTACGTTACACTATTGGAATTAAATTGCGAATCATGAAGTTAACAGTTTGCTTCATTTATGTTCTTTGCCAATGTATTTTGATGCTCTGCGGTCCGTTAAAATATTTGACATATTGCTTATCATGCCACTAGCATTGAATGATCTCCCTTATATCAGGACTGGCACTCTCTGACAATCATTTCGGAAAGAAGATGAAAATCGATTTTAGCCGATCATATTTTCAGATTTCCTTAAAAACTTCGATAAAATTGATTTTTTTAATCATGCTTCACAAATTTTAGTAATACACGATTGAATCGCATAATTAATGATGAACGACCGAGGTGATAATCAAAAATTGGTTTTGAAACAATGGATTAATGTCCGAATTTGCTTTTAATCGGAAAAGTCGACTTCAATAAAACTTATCTGTTGCTAAACTAATCAAATATATTAGTCGATCAAAAAATGATTTTCCAAATTTTTTTTTCTCGGTTTTTTGAAGTCGGTTGTGTGTGCCAGTCTTATTTCATGTACTAAGATTTTTGCAATACGCCGTGATCCCACTCTTTTAATCTGTTGTCCAGACAACAATTGCCAATAGAACGTGAAATGCTCGCCGGCGGTTTGGCGGGAGCATGCCAAATAATCGTTACCACTCCGATGGAACTACTTAAAATACAAATGCAAGACGCTGGCAGAGTCGCCATGGCAGCTAAGGAAGGTAGGAAGGAAGAAACAAAAGCAATCAATAACTTTTCAAGATGCTCGTTTCGCGGCTTGTCGAATACAGCGCAATTATTCACACGCAATTATTCACGTATAATCATATTTCTTATCATTATTATCGAATTACTTTGAACAACAATCGTGCATGTTTTATTTATTATCTAGATATCTTTTATGATGTTGATTAATTGCCATGGACGACTATATATTTTATAAAACATATAAATGTCTACGATATAGTAATGTAACGCATATTGGAACAACTATAGAATTAAATTAAATAATTGTAGAATTTACTTTTATGGCAACAATGAAAAATGCAAATAAAAACTAGAGAAATAATTAATCAATACGATTTGCTCGGTTCACAAGATCTCTAAAACATGGAAATGTGTGCAACTGTATTCGTTTTAGAATTATTACGCTTATCCATGTTCACAGCAATAAATTATGTAATGTATTGCAGCGGGTAAAGCAGTGCCAAAGGTATCCGCTTGGTCGTTAACAGTAGATCTACTTAGAAAACGAGGTATATTGGGATTGTACCAAGGAACTGGCGCCACAGCACTCAGAGACGTTACGTTTTCCATTATTTACTTCCCATTGTTCGCCAGACTGAATGATCTCGGGCCAAAGCGAGAAGACGGTTCATGTAAGTACCGATATAATTACGCTATCATATACAATCGATCATAAATGAAGATATTAAAGAATAACAATATCGTTGTTTATTATAGCCGTATTCTGGTGTTCATTCCTTGCCGGATGCGCCGCCGGCTCGACGGCCGCATTAATGGTGAATCCATTCGACGTAATCAAAACTAGACTACAAGTTATCAAAAAAGCACCTGGTGATCCAACGTACAATGGAGTGTTAGACTGTATACTGTGAGTCTCTTAGAATTAAACATCCCTTTATTTAGTCATTGCTAAGTTTATGACGAAATTACATCAGTTTAATAATTCAGTCTATGAATTGATGCACGTTTAGATCTCAAATTATAAAGATAATACAGTGCTTTATAATAATTACTTTCGGCTTGTAGAAAGACATTTAAAAATGAGGGACCGACAGCATTCTTCAAAGGCGGTGCTTGCCGAATGATAGTAATAGCGCCGCTGTTCGGAATTGCACAAACCGTCTATTATCTCGGCGTAGCTGAGTGGCTGATGGGATTGAAGTGAAATTGTCATATCACCGATTTGTGCCGTTCAAATGCTCTGGGAAACTGACAATAATCGTCGTAGATCGTAGTTGTATTTTTGCTTAAGATTTTTGCTCTCCGTCGTCAATAAGAATGTTGCTGTTAAATGGGATCTCGCGATTGCTTACATGAAAAAGGAAATAAAAAGGTATGTTAATTGGAATTGCCATAATTCTCAAGAGAGTCGCGAATTATAACAGATTCGTAAATAATTGAATAAAATATATTCCTATCTTTTATGTCATATTCGCAAAGTGCATTAAAATTATTAATCAAATATATATACATATATGTAATGAAATCAATGTTCGTCTAACATATTGTGTTCTTGCAACGTAGAATTATATCGCTGCGTTGATAGATGTATCGAAACATCGAATCATTAGAAAAATGTATGAAATTACAAATATTTCGCAATTGTACCAATTACATCTTATTCAATATTTATGCATCTTTCCATGTAACAGGGCTTCTTCGTCTCTTCCGTATTTTATGGACTGTAAATTATGCGAGATTCTGCTCATAAATTATAGGTTAATAGATCTATACATTTATCAGGATCTTCGTCATTATATCTATCAGACTAGCCAATTATATAGTCAATTATGTACATTAAAGATATTAAGCAGATTCACCGTGATATTTTTTAAATGATTTTCGTTAGGCATAATAAAATATTTGGCATAATAGAATATTTTGTTAAAACTTACATTTGTTACCTAATTTTCTTAATTTTTATCTCATGTCAAGAATAAGCAGTCTTTATGGTCATATGTGATAAATAAAAATATTACAGAAACTTTAAAGCAAATGCAGCTGTTTCTTTTCATTAATTTCTTTCTTTTATTTCTTAATTTTCTTTTCGACGCCGTTTTTTAATCCCGGGCGGCAATTTCTTTGAACCTGCATCGCATTGTAATTAAAAAAAAATTATTGACGCAGATGCACTAAAGATAAACATATATGAGATGTATCTGCTCTTTGATATTATATTTATATTAAAAAACAATTTGTGATCTTCAAATTTTACACATTTAAGAAAGGTCTATCCGGGAAGGGTTAAAAAATAATAGCGAAAGTGTGCGTTCAAAATTGAGGAAGATGCAAAGTAAGAGGTAAAAGGTAAATTAAAATGAAATTATTAAGCTTCAAACATTCATTAATCATGTAGGAATTATCATACATGTTTTGTTTCAATCGTACAATCACCTCGTCCATTCCTTAATATAAAAAAAAAAAGAGATTTGTGTCGAGTTCAAATATCTATTTTTGTTTCGAGTTTCTCGTAAACTATCATGTGAACATCACATTGGTCTTTATATAATAAATCCTACAGCCTCGCTACGGTAGCGCGAGATGAATCGCATACATTTAAATTTAATACTCATGAATAATCGCGCGTCACAATAATAAAATCAAACTTAAAATTATATTTATGCTATTTTCTTTCGTTTCACGGTGTATGTAACGTTACTCTCTGTGCTTCGTTAACAACAATATAATTTGTTTACGCTTTAATTTGATACAAGAGTATGTTGGTATATGATGACACAGATTATTTGTGATCTATCAACGCTAATATAAGATCTTTATAATACCTCACCCTAGTTCTAAGAAGACCATTTGGTTTATTACTAATGACGTATAATACGTTTATAATAAATAATCATGGGTGTGCCCGACTAAAAAGAGAGTATTTCTCTTAAAAACTTAAAGAACTATTATTTCCAAATACTTTGAGGTAAATATATTTTTCTTTAATTTCATGATATGAAATTCGTATATATTATAAAAAAATCCCTTTCTTTATAATTTCTAATCATTTATGAGGATATAATAAGAATTGTAATTTCTTACATTTATTTCACTTATATTAATTATAACTTTATGATAACATTGATGTTGATACTACTGGTAGTATCAACATTTAATAATATATAATAACATTATTATATATTATATATTATACATAACATAATAAAACAATGTATTATCATGTATTATTATTAATTCGTTGTATTATATTTATTATGTTTATTTTATTTTTATTGATAAAAATATTCCCTCAAAAGACTTGGAGTCAGGCACGCTCCATGCGCTTGTTCGATAGAGAGTTTTATTTATTAATCGTTATCACATACGTCAATAATATATCAATAATGTAGATATAGTTGTCGCACACATTATAAAAGCGTTTTTTTTTTATAATCTGCTTAAAGAATAAGCGGTAAGTATTGTGAACTGTTAAATATTTACTATGATATCTATATTAACGTTTAAACGAGTTTGTAAAATTGCTCTTTCTTTTCTGTTCATCTAGCGTTATTCATATTTCCAGTAAAAATATAATTAATATAACTGTACAGATTTCATCTGATATATAGTCAACTGAGTATTGTTTTACGTTACATTGCACTTACATCTTATTTGTCTTTAAAAACCGTTCTACATTATCCTTATTAAACGTACACACGTAATTTATGTATCATCGTTAAAAATAATACATAAATATATGGTAAGATTTCTTACATACAAAAAGATAATTTTTAGCATTACCTTTTCTGTTATAGTAAAAAAATTCTCTATTTCGTAAAAGTAAGTTCTCTGTGTATAAAATACCTAAGTACTCCTTTATAAGAGTAAAAAGAAACGTTTCATCCGTTGATATCTCAGGATTCTATAATCAAAATTTAAATTCTTTTGGAAGGCACAGTACTTTTTACGATATTATGTCTTAGCTAACGTAAACTTTCTTTTTTGTCTACGTCTACGACATTGCACGATTCATTTCTCTGCGTACTCCGACAAATTCGTTAATTCATCCTAATATAATAAGTCTTGCGTCAGGATACATGTTAACTGCAACATACAACAATATTTCTACTGAGCTACATTCGTCGGGATTGAAAAGAGGGATCTTCATATTCGACGTATACTAAAGATATCGCAAAAGTAAAACGGACCGATTTATATTGTATAATTAACATCGTATGTTATTTTTAATTAATAAGATTCTTTGTTCTTCCATGTTCCAAGATCCATTTTGCTTTTAAAAATATTAATGCCCGTGTGCAAGATATGCAAGGGACATCTCACATTCTTAAAATACGAGCTAGGTCACCGCTGCGTCTTTCGGTTTTCTCTTCCGAGCGAATGCTTCTCTATTCACGCCTCTACTCATCTCATATTGTAATGATGAACTGGCTTTCGGTAGAGCTCGAAAGCGCTTCCTCTTTGCTCTCGGCTACCAGCCAGATCCAGACCGCTCGGTTCTCTATTGTGTCCAGGATTAGCAGAGGGATAGAGCGGGCCTGCGGGAGCGTGGTTATTACCGTGCATATATCCATTGTGATTCGTGCTGTTCCGGTTATGCGGCAGACCGAGACTGATCTGACCGGTGCTGTTACTGTGGGAATGCGTGGTGGTCACCGGCGGACTCGAATGAGAATGCGTATGGCTGAGACTGTGGCTGTGCGTCGGCGACGTGAGATGACTTAGATTGTGATGCGAATTCACGATATTGCCCTCATTATGACGGCCGGGCGGTGGGATGTTGTAGTAATACTGACCGCTGTTGCGCTGAACATTGCTGTTGCTTTCTACCTGAAGATAAAGATTCACATAAAATCACAACAATCTCGAAATTAATAATCGGTACGATCATTTTGATTTTCACCAAATCAGACATTAATAACAATAGTAAAAACAATAATGTAAAAAAAAAGAAAATCATCTTTACGGAATTATTATAATTGATAAAATAATTACCCCATTATGTACATGCGACGTAGCAATGGAATAACTCTTCGAATGTTGATACGAATTACTTCCATCATTTCCATTATTCTCCATCTGTCCAAGCGACGCTTGAGGAGGCCTGTAATTTTTTGGCTTTGGAGGCGGAATCGGTTTGTAAGTGCCTGCCGGTTTATTCTGCGAAATTGGTATCGACTTGTAGTCGGTGGATCGACTGTGAACACAAGAAGTGATAATCTCGTATTAGATCTTATTTTAACGCTAAAAAAGATTGGATGAAAAAATCAAAAAGGATTAAAATAAATAATATCAATTATGATTATTCTATGCACGAAAAAAAGATGATTTCAAAATAAAAGTGCTGAGAGATTTTCGGGTTGTCTCCTTGATTGTTTAATGCCAACGTTTCGTGAACATTGCAGTTCACTTCATCAGGGCGAGAAGCAACCTGATACTAAGTACTTAGTCTAGTAGGAAAACCTCTCAACACTTTTAAAGAGAATACCCGTGGAAGCCTTAAAAACATGATTTCAAGATATTAAAAGAATTCTTTAAAATATTCTTATTTTATGAAGAAAGAGATATACGAAGTAATTCTTAATTAAATCTCAATACATCAAAAAGTGAATTTAAAATTCAAAAAAGAAAAGCTGTACAACAATAAATGTATATATTTTAATTTAATATTAATGTATTAAACACATACCTGTATTTGGCATAATCGGTTCGCGTTTGAGCGTCATGCGTGGAAACGGGCTGAGCTGTAGATCTAGTGAATCTATACGGATCGTGCGCTCTCGCTGGTACATTGCTGCTTTTGAGATCATCAGGTACATTTGGGCCCAAACGACCTGTCGACGTGTTCAAATTCGCCATCCCGTAGTTCGCATTCCCATTGGTATTGTTATACGAATCATATGAAGACATGCTGTCGTAACTTCCCTGTGTGTGTAAAAGAGCACAAATATATCTTACAATCGAATAGCGCGTTTCATTTTGAATTACGGCACGCATGAAGAAAAAAAGAAGAAATATCATTTACCGCTTTCGGCTGTGCCCGTTCGAGGGATGACGTGGCATTTGCTTTGTGAGGAGTCGCATTGATGTAATTCCCCATATCTAAAATTGAGTCAGTTTTATTTACTCCTAGACGTTCCTGAGCGGATCGCCCTATTGTTCCCCGCGGCGTTTGATTCATCGGCTTCGCATTTCGATCAACTCGAGGTGGAAGATCCGGTGGACTATGATGAGGAGATCTAGGCTCGAAGGAGTTGCCCAGATATTCCGGCGAGCCAGATTGATTGCTCCTTTGACCGGACAAGGAGAAGCCGTACTTGTTGTCGCCTATTCCTTGAGACCTTCTCTTCTGTTGTTCGAACGATTGCTAAAAATGAACATGTTCATTAATTGTGGACGATAATCATCAAAATCATTTTATTATACAGCCTAAAAAATTAATTATATAATTGCTAAACTTTAATCAATCTTCCGAAAAACGTTCCCCTTCTCTCCCTTTCTTTCTCTCTCTCTCTCTCTCAGAGAATCTCTCAGAGAGAGAGAGAGAGAGAGAGAGAGAGAAGATATTATAAAATTGTATGAAAGAAATATTTGAAATAAATCGAATTTTTGTTTTAATTTAATATTCTTTTAATTGAAGTATTAAGATTCAAAATATATTTTGAATAAATTTGATGCTTATGATAAACTCTCTTATGATAGATTTGCGGATATATGAATTTTTGAAATACTTGAAACAAGTTGAATTAAAACAGATTAATTGCTTAGAAGAGATCTATTGGACATTATACATTTCTACTTATGTAAATCAAGTCCAATCCAATAAGTCACTATTTTTAAGCATATCTAAAAGTATACATTACCTGATAATTTGTCGAATACGGTGGCGGCGCAGTAGTATCGTCTTGAGTGGCAATGCTTGGATCGGAACTACTTTTTAGCCGCGATGGTGGGCCCAAAGTGCCGGGGATAACGGGCGCTGGGCTCAGCTCCAAATCGCTCTCCGGAGAGGAAGCGTAGGAGAGGCGAGAAGTCATCGGGAATAGGAAGTCATCCGAGAGGGCTTCTTCCGGCTACGAGCGCAGACCACAGAGGACATCACGTTAGGCAAACAATACATACGATACGTGAATTAATGGCGACACAATGAGTATACATTGTTCAAATTACGATCAACGAAGATGAGTGAATATTATATTTGTATAGATTTTGTATTGAAATTAAATTTGTAATATACTTTTTTAGAACACATACCACTATGTGTTGTACATTCCAATTGTTGCTCTTAGAAAGCATACTACAAATTAATAAACAATTTGCGAAGAAAGCAAAGTAGAAATATAATAGTATGATAAAGCACATATTCATAGACATATAAGACACATGAAAAAATTGTATCTTTTTCAACAAGCTTGCATAAGAAAATAAAGTATTTAAATGTTAATCGCAATGAAATAAAAAAGGGAAAAGTTCTAGCGATTATAATAAACGTTTTAAATTTTAAAATTAATATTTTGTTAATTAACTCAATAATTTTAAAAAGTTAGCAATTTTGTAAAATAACTTTAGCCCCATTTTTAAATTACTAAATTTTTTCCCTTTTTAATTTCATTATAATCAAACTGCGAAAATATCTTATTTTTTCGAGCGATTAACACTAGAGTTGGGAGTTTGGACAAGTTGATAATTTTGAGAAGAGAAAATAGATCATTACGATAGATGCAGCCGTGCAAAATGGAAAATTGCATACACAAAGCACGCAGAATTAACCCTTTAACTGTTCCAGACAAATATATTCGTCTTAACATAATTGTTACTACATGTTTGCATAGTCAAATTAATTTAATTGTTTCTTTAGTGATTAATTCATATGCATACTTATGTATTACGTATCTTTATGAGATACTGTGATTTAGCGACGAAGAGCGCGAGTGCTAAGATATTATTATGATATTGATATTCGACATATATTAACAAAATATTCTGAATTTCGCAATTAAAGGGTTAAAGCAAGCAGGATTTATATATAGCCGAAAAATTGCTCACGGATGACATCTGAGTTTGGAGGTGGTTGTGGAAGTGGCGGGAATTTCCCCATGAAATCTGATATCGGTGACTGATAATGCGACAGAAGCATGTCGTGGTTGTTACTCTCGTTGTAATACACGTTATTGTTGGAAGGCGGTGGAGGTGGAAGGGCGGGAGGTGAAATATGAGCGTGTATAGGCGGATGCGATAAATCCCACACCATGTATCGGCTATATATCGGCTACAATGAACAGACCCAAATCATGTCAAAGATTGCCGTATATACGAGCAACGAGGAAACATCGTGATATTCGTGAAAAAAGTGAAAAAGTGAAAGAGGATGAAAAGAGAAAAATGAAAATCAAAAACCACCCAGACAGATACTTTTTTCAGCAGTTCCGTTTTAACATTTTTTTATACTTGAAGTAAAACAGGAGAAAATAGCACACGCATTCTGCAACACAATTTGTACGTTGGATCGAACTGCTCTACCTTAGTTTGACTCATCCACAGCGAACCTTGTTGCTGACGATCGATGATCTCTCTCAGTTTCCGGTACCAAGCTTCCGGTGCATTGAGAGTGATCACCGCACTGAATATGTGTCCCCAGATCTTGTCGAGCTTCTGACACTGCTCCAAAAGCTTTTTACTGCTTTTATGCGCTGATCTGTAATCATACGTTGCATATAGAATTTGACGAGTCATGAAATAGAGATCTCATCTCGCTATCGTTCTTACTTTGGTATGCCAGCTCTCATCTCTTTGATGACTTGCTTCGTTTCGGCCTTCAGGAAAATGACGATTGGATAAAATTGGGCGTAATTTAAGCGATCCACAGCATTCGGAGTGATGTCAAGCAACGCGTGCTTGCCCCTGTCCATCACTTCCCTGATGGCGCTTAGACGAATGATACCGGACGTTTTGGTGTTTTTTCCCGAGCCATCCTCCATTTGACTTTCCATTTCTACAAAATATTCCATCTTCAGCAATATCTGCTTTGAAAATATCGTATTTACATAATTTAATAAACAGTTAATATAACGTTTACTTACGTGGCGAAGTGAACTTATCAGGGAAATCTTTAAGAAGTTTTTCCCTAGCAAGATCAGCTACGGGCCCAAAGAGAACGACGGGTCTGACAAATCCGGGATGTCTTAAGATCACACGTTCGTAAGCCGGAAATTTGCTGACACTATCGGAGAATACTACATCGTCCCAATGATCCTAAAATATAAGAACATTCATCTATTATCTAATTAGTTATTAATAGTATCCCGGTAAAAAGATATTAATAATATCTCATAATATTTTTGAGAACTTGTATTTTAAATCTATCATTTTTTAAATTTATGAAGATTTTTTTAAAAATACTTTAAATTTTTTCAGATTTTATAAATTTTCTTCAGACATTATAAAATAAGAAATTTCAGAAGTTTTAAAATATTTCACATGTATAAATCACATATATGAAGAATTCTAGAAAAGATATAGGCTTTTTCAATATTTCTGAAAAGTGTTTCAATTCATACAAAAAAATCTGAGAAATTTTATAAAAACTTGTAAAATTATATAGAAATTCTGAAATTTATATAAAAATTTTGAAAAATTATATCAAGAATTCTAAGAAATAAAATAATTTCTTAGAATTTATAGATATAAAATAATTTTTGATCTAATGCTTTTAACACACATCGGGAAACAAAAAATAGTATTTAAACAAAATATGTATATTAGTTTATACAATGTATAAAGATAGATAGAAAAGAGTTTGTTGCATTCGTACTCTTCCTAACGATTTCGAGCGTCTGTGACTGTTTCTTCTTCTCCTGAAGAAGCTACCTCTGCTCTCGCTGGCACTCATTTCTTTCTTCGTCGCGTTGAACTGCGCGGTTGCAAGCTCCTCAGCCCGAGCCTTATTAGGTATAATGCCTTTTTGTACCTCTTGATTGTTTCGTCCAATTCGGAAAACTTGCCAAGATCCTACAACGCCATTGTGAAGTGTGTCCACCACATGGAAGACGTCGCCGCTGCGAAAACTCATCTCTCCTTTCTGCGGTTGCTCATAGTGAAAATGAGTTCTACGCATTTTACAAAAATATACCTCGTCATTCTAATCGTCTTTCATCAACTAATGAAATTAAATTTAGAACATTAATTGAAGTTATGTAAATCGTATAATATTGTCTTGATTGAAATTAAAAACTTTTCTACTTTTATATTGCGATGATGTTTATTATACAATTATAAAAATATAAAATAGAATAACGAATATGAGAATTAATAATTTAATTAATAATGATAATTAATGATAAAATATTTTTGTTTAATTTGCCTTTGCAAACTTCATTTTCTAATATTGTATATAAAATCATAAGAGAATAAATTGATAATTATTTTCTACAGAAGTCAATAATACGATTACAGAATAAATTGATATCACTTTGTATACATTTGTTTTAAGATAACTCTTTTTTCATCTCTTTCTTATATTAATATTCAAAATTTTTATCTTTATTACATAAGGATTATTAACTTGAATTGTTATAAACGTCACTTACTTTATGTGAAAAGAGTCGCCTCTTCCGGATGCAATAATTTGGTCGTATTCCTGACGTCGATGTTGCACGATAAGATCGATTTGTTCTTGCAAACTAAGAAGGAACAGTACGGCTTCTTCCCTTGTGACCTCTTTCATATCCATATCATTTATCTGTCGCAAAAATTTTACATTTCTTTTACATATTCGATACTTAGATATCAGAATATCTATTCGGAAATCTTAATCTCTTTTAAAAGATCTTTGGTGCTTAAACAAAATTATTCAAAAATATACTCTCTACACTCTAATAAAATTTCACATTAAAATTATTTCAATAAAAATGTCTTTTGAGATAAAAAGAACATTATTAGACCCATTGTTGATAGTATTATTTTTATTTTCATTCACTTTGTCCATTTTTTTATCTTTGGACAGGAATCTAGTTTATTTAAACGTAAAATAAATGATGATATGTACTTATCATGATTTGTGTAACTGACCTTTAGAATTTTATCTCCTGGCTGAAGACCCTGAAGCGACGCAGGACTTCCCGCTTGAACTGCAGTCACGAAGACTCCGGTTTCGTTGCCACCGCTTAATCGCACACCTACGGATCCTTCCTTTTGGAATGTAATGAATCGAGGATCTGGCCTGTACATACGTAATATTAAAATAAACATTGCATATTAATTGATCACAAGAGGCTGAATAAAACTTTATCTACTTACATAGGCTGTTTCGTCCGAGGCGAAACCGAATCCTCATCATACAATTGTCTACGCGTACTATAATAATCTATAAAAAAGAAATAGTACATTAGTAAAACTTCGAGGAATTTTATCCTTGATTACATAAAAAAAAAAGTCCTCATTATTATTGTGATGTCAATTTCGAAAGTATTTTATATCATTAACGCAATTTCAAGTAGATTATACTCGCCGGCATAAAGATACATGATAGCGTTTCGGTATATAAAACACACACACACACACACACACACACACACGCGCGCGCGCACCCGAGACATTACCACACGTTTCCTGATATTTTAGAGATCTTAAATAAAATGTTATATTTTTTTTATAAAATAATAAAAGATTAAAAAAAGAAGGAAATTTTTTCAATAAGGAAGAATAAATTTGACATTGGTAAAATAATAATATAGATATATATTTATTAATTAAAAATTAAAACTTTCCTCACCCATATTTGATTAATTTAAAATTCGCAAGGATTATTTTATTTGTGAGTGACGATTTTATTTATCCAATTAAGAATAATTTTACTAAATATTTAAAAAAAAGAGAGAAACATTAAAGAAACAATATAAATTATATTAACTTGAAAACATTTAAAAAAACAGTAAGTATTAAAATAATACATTAGATTTATTAAGCTCTCTGAAATCAGCTTGACAGTCAAAATGTTAAAGCTCTAGTCAAATATACGAAATGATCGAAATAATCGTTTGGTATCGCGATGCATACCTTCTGGTCTCGGCGGAGGTGGTCTGGGTGGATCCACGGTGGGCGTAGCTGGTAGATCCAGCTGACTCAGAGACACATCCATCAGCGGACCCCGCGAACGGCCCCTCGGCACAAGGTTACTCTTGTCCTCCAAGGGCTGCCTCGTAGGTGGCGGAACGTATAAGTTCTGACTACTGTAACTTGCGCCCGACAGGTATTCACCGCTATCCCCTTTACCTTGCTGTTGCACATGGCAACACGAGCTATCCCGCGTAATTACGATTGAGAGTCTATCTTTGCACTGGTCCATCAGCTTTCTAGCTTCCTTTAGACTCATATTGTCGGCGGCGACGCTGCCTATTCGGGTTAACACGTCCCCAGTTTTCACTCCGATATTCTCTCGCGTAACCTCCTTCACGTATAATCGGCATCCCAGCACTATGCCGAAGTCTAGAAATCGAGATGACAAATCACTGCTTCTTGCCTCATACAATGCGAAGATAAATGGAAATAAAAGTTACAATAAAAAACTGAATAAAAAGCTTGAAGATTGAATGAGAAGTCATACTAAATATTAATCTCATGCAAATTAATGTGAACAAGAGATAAATTTTTTTTTTTTTTATTGCACGACTGTTCCATCTCTAAATAAAGAGAAACGATTATTGAAGAAAGAAGAAGATATATTAAGTACTAAGAAATACTAATAAACACTGTAAATTTTTTTATATAGTAAATGTATTTAAATCTAAAAATTATCTCTTGTTCACATTAATTTGTACAAAAACTGTAGCTCGGAAAATTAAATTAAATTGAATTAATTGGTCGAATGGTTTGTTAAATTGATAGAAATAATTACGTACCATCCTTTTTATTGTTTCGCGTGAGTGTGAGTCGATGACTCTGAGGTCCGCTACCTAGACAACTAGGTGAATTTGAAAAAGCTCTTCGCTTAACAACTAATAAAACAGTAGAACCAGAATCTCGCAGAACTTGTACGGCTTTCGCATAATCGGCGCCTTCCAATGATTTTCCATTGGCGGAGATGATGCGGTCGTTCACTCTACAAACAATATATACACATTCAAATAATAATCTTGCTAACTGCGAGGATTATATCAAATTAAAACATACACATTCAAATAATAATCTTGCTAACTACGAGGATTATATCAAATTAAAATTGAAACTGGAAAATACCAAATTTTCCTTTAAAAAGTAACTTAAAGGACTATTCTTGTATTATTAATTTACAATAAATCCATTTTTATTTTGTAAACAATTAAAAATAAAAAATTTTACATAAATTAAGCTTTAATTGCTAATGATAAATGTTACTAAATATAATAGATACTATAATAGACTAAAAAAGAATGTAGAGACTTTTAACGAATTAAAAAAGAGACACTTCTACATATATTCACAAATTAAAAATGTATTAAAACATTTTTATTATTATTTGTCGTTATTTACTGTAATTTTCCTTCAGCCGGGCCGTTTTTGAGCACATCGGAAATCGCGATCGCTGGATCGCCATTAGTAAAATGAGGATTATCGCAACCTCCTGACACAGCTATTCCAAAGCCATAACCGGGGACTCTGGTCACCTTAATATGATGAATTTCCCATCCTCTGTCACCAGTCTAAAATTAAAAAAAAAAATACGATGACGATTACTGAAAAAAATATCGTTTAATGATCCTAGAATATAACCAAGCTTTCCTAAGTCATTTCTTGATATATTTCATTAGAGCCCTAAAAAATTTTCTTAGAATTTATTTCTTCATAATTTTTCAGAAATTCTATATAAATTTTATAACATTTTAGAAACATTTTATCGGATTTTTTTATACAAATTGGAACGCTTCTCAGAAATGCTGAGAAAGTCTTCTATCTTTTCTAAAATTCTTTACATATGTGAATTTTCTTAAGATTTCTCATTCTATATTATATTATTGTGACATATAAAAAAAGCTTCTCTTAATGAAAGCTTCTAACACATAAATATCTAATTTCTTTTTCCGAAGAAAGTTTAAAATCTAAACAAAAATTTAAGGTATTTTTTTTTTAGAAAGCTTCATAAATATGAAAAGTTCTTAAAAATATTATGAGATATTATGAGAATTTTTTCCAAAGAAAACGTTAAACATGTTAGAAGCTGTCATTATTCTTTTATATGCCACAAAAATATCTTTTAATAAGCGACCGTGCTTCATTCAAAACTGATCGACTATTTCTCTGATTAATTCTTACACACTCTTTTTACTTTAGTAATGTTTTATTTATGTATGCGCGAGAAAACTAACAAGATACAATATTACTTAATGAAATATCGGTATTACATATTAAACCGCCTACAATTTTTGATCGCATTGATTTCTTTGCTAACTGTCATATAAATATCTTTGCAGATACACCTAGTGATATGACCGTAGCGTATATTATCATGATTACAATAACATTATGCCAAAAGGCATGCTTTCACATTCTTATATCATCTCTTAACAATGCCAAACAGAGATAAGCACAGTTAATAATCGTATATTTAAATAAGATAATATCGTGCAAATACCAAAACATGTTGTCGTGTCACGCGACAAGGCAGCGCCTTAACTCATTAAGGCCCATGGCTAAACCAGCAAGGTCAGCAAAAAAAATAACAATTGAAAATAGAATCGGAGAGAATCGTATGAGAAAACATTTCTCAATAAAAGGCACAAATCAAAACTAATTATTATAAATAAATTGTTGAAAATTTACTGTAAAGAAAAATTAATTACGCCAATCGATTCTACGGGAAAAATTACTAAAGAAACATGTATAATCTTTTTTTAAATCGTTCTTCGTTTAAGCAAAAAAACAATAGTAAACAATACGGATTATTGAACCGTTCCTGCCCATGGCTAAACCAGCAAGATTAATAAAAAAATTGGAAGTATGAGAAAATATTTCCTACATAAAAGGCACATTGCAAAAATCAATTTTGCAATTAACTATTATAAAAAATTGTTAAAATTTTCTTCTACAGTAAATTTTAACAATATGTTTATAACAATTAGTTGCAAAATTAATTTTTGCCTTTTCATGTCAAAAATGCTCTAGTTATACTTCCAATTGTTATTTTTTTGCTAACCTTGCTGATTCAGCCATGAATCTTAATGAGCCAATTATCTCGATAGTAATATAATAGTTAGCGATCATAGCATAACGAAGTATTTATTCCTGCGCCATAAAGAATATTAGCTGGAAATCGCTGGATTCTACACCGGATTCAAACTTACACCGAACTTTTCTTAATTGCGTTGTAATAAAAATAATAGTTACAAATGTAAAATAATTCAACGATATTTCATATGATAAATAAATTAACATTTTATTTTTACGGGCACAATGAGATAACATTTAACCAATGGTTAGAAGACGACAGCATTGCCTAATTAAAAGCCATAATTCATTCCCTACTCACATGGAAGTGAATACAATAGTGTTAATTATACACATTCCATGGAAACGCTGCTCCGTATGTGCAGCTCCCCAGCGTGTTTTCGTCGAAATACGCGCCGGTTAAATTAACGATAATCATCATCGAGCATCGAGCGTCATGGCACGATAATTAGATTAATTTTGGCGAGGGAGTAACAATGGGCCGTGCATGACCGGCGCGGTTTTTCGGCCAAGTTCCGCAATTCGCCGCGATAAAATTAGCCCCAGACGAACTTGTGAATCATTTAAGAGCACGTGTTACACGAGATCTCCTCCCGCGCGGGAAAGCGATCGACGGATATAATCCAATACCCCGTATCAAATGGCAGAGTTATCGCCTCCGTGAACGCGACACGTAGCGAAGATGTTTCTAATCCCGTATGCGATCAGGTACGGTATCCCGCAGAATAGACTTGAATGGAATGATGATAGAGAGAGAGGGAGAGAGAAACAGAGAGAAAGCAAATCTTAATCAACATCTCCATTGGACCGCAATATCGTGACATCAATAAAACCAAGCCGCGATGCTGTATCGATTACACGCGACTTTTAGGCACGCTTCAATTCCCATCGATTCATACGCAAAGATACGCTCAGTGTCTTTCAAATTAGATCGATGCAAATGGAGCCATTATCCTCGCGACACTCGAATATCGATCTCAAACGTTAATTTAATCTCGAAGAGATTACACGTCGAGATGAATGCCACGATAAGGTGACTTCAGAAATCGGAAAAAATCTCCAAGATTCGTGGCATCCGAATTCGGGGACAGGATAACAATCGCGCAAATATTTACACAAGTCCTTCCTAATCGGGCTTAAAGATCTCAGGACGCGCTCTACCTGGCCGTCGAATCCGCCGGAGGAGTTGTGCATCGTGCCGTGGGTCGACGAGGTGGAGTTCGGCGGGGATCCGGAATTTCCCACGTGATAGCTCACGCCGAGGCTGATGCCGATGCCGCCGCCGCCGCCGCCGCCGCTTCCGCCGCCACTTCCGCCGCTTCCGCCACTTCCGCCGCCGACCCCGACGACATTGTTATCACCCCTGTCCATCCTCTTGCCACGAAGAAGACGTTCCCTGTTCTCCCGTGCGCGCGATCCACCAAGACGATTCTCTCACGGGCCGCTCCCTCGCGCACTTCCGCCTATCATCTGCGACCCCTGAAGCATCTCCTTCCTCGGAGGTCCGCGTCCTCACGTGGGACCACGCGGGATCGAAGGATCGATTTCGCGTCGCAGGCAGCTCCGCCGCGATCGCATCGTTACGCGACCGTATTTCACGCGGTGAGCGCGCCGATCGCGCGATCGCTGATCGATGGCTGACACGATTCTTGCGCAAAAGTGATCGCTGCGTCGTCGTCTTACCGTTAAACGGAATTGCGCGACTATTATTCGATCAACGTTATAGTCTTTTCGTTATCGACGTTCTTCGTTGAAAAGAAGAGAATGTCTGACACTTGAATATTCGATGTGGATAGCGGTGCCTCTTGTTGCCTCTCTATGTGAAAATTAATCTTGAAGAAGTTGCTCCGGAATCGCTTTGCGCGTTGCCTTTCCGTCGCTCTCCTTCGAAGTTGCGCAACACTAATGATCAGCAATCAAAACAGATGTTCGCCGTCTTTCAGATTTCGTTATTATTTAAGCATCGTCTCCAACATCGACTTTCCCTCTCCTCTCCTCTCAACACGAGATTATTTGCACCGTTTTGTAATATTGACAAGACCCACAATGACTCACGAGTGTGTGGCGCGAAGAGGAAGAATTCCGCTTATTACATATGCAAAAACTCGCAGAGCAAAGAACCAGGGACGTTTTGAGCGCGTGGACCAAGTGAGTCTTGGGTGAGTCGCGATCCCGCGAGAGAAAACGCCCTTAGTACGCGTTGCTTCGAATCGACTGTTAATTTTCAAAAGTGTCTCCGCAACTTATGGATACTTAGCGATTTCTCCGAATACCGCGCACGTCTCCCCTTTCTCAGACTTCATTCGAGACTCCGACCGAGGAAATCGAAGAAACGTGGCTTGCCTCACGCGACGTCGCACTCGCGTCTCCCGTCAAGAAGACAAATTTCGCGACATGACAAATTCCGGCCTCGCTCGCGCCAGGACGATCTCGCGAACGGCGGAACCTCGTGGTTCCGAGATTCGCGACTGACCCGTTTTTCTCCGTCGTCGCGAATTTCCCTTCCTCGTTCGCGCCGTTCTCCGCGCGTCGAGACTCGCTCGACACACTCGCTCCCGTTCGCCTTGCTCGGTCACGCAGCCACGACTCCACGACACAGCAAGCCTCGTCGTTCCGTTCATGCACGCCTCTTTTTCTTTCCTCGCACGCTGGGCTTCGGACGCGACGTAGCGTGAAGCGCTCGATTTCGTTCGGAGACCACTCGAGCCGCTCGAACGCCCCGATATTGAATCGGTTTCTCTCAGCGATTCCAGAGGCTGCTCCGTTGCCGCGTCGAGCGAGATTTACTTTTAGCGTTTCAATGGTAAATTCGATGCTAAATTTCCTGCCGCGTTCCTATTTCCTATGATATTTCCGGCTCTTCCAGGAACTGAAATTGCAATTTTCTGTCATAGATCTTAATCACGAAGCGTACAATTACACGCGGTGTTTAAATTTGCTTCGGAAAAATAATGTGTTTTTTTATTAAGTTTCTCTTGAAGAACGGTAAAAAAAAAAGAGAAAAAAGAAAATCTCACCAATGAGCAACAACGAGCGTTCAATCAGATCAAAGTTTCTCAAATATTTTCACAGTTTTCTTCAAGATATCCTAATAATAAGTTACGTATTTTGTTTATATTCCTTTGTATAATTTTAAAGATGTTTGAATCATACAATACCAGCTAAAAAACGATAAAAAATTATGAAAAAATTGTTTCAAATTTTACGAAAAATTTTGATTGTGAATATGTCCTGAAAATGCAAAAAACCAGAACAAGTAATTTCGTTTCGTTTATAATGGATTATGCAGCGCAATAATCATATTTTGCTGCAGTTTTAGATAAATAACTTTTAAATGGAGTTTAAATTAAGTGAATCCAAATGACATTTGCATGAATGTTTATTTTCTGTCAGTATGTAAAAAATGATTTAATTTAATTCGTAATGCGACATCCTCATCAAATTTGTAAATAAGTACTACAAAATGCAACTTCACATAGAAATCAATGCAAACAAAAAAATCGAATAACTTTTAAATCAATAAGAGAATTGCTCAAATTTTACACAGATACTCGACGTAATAATGGAACAATCTATGAAATTTTTATATTTTTAGTAATGCTTTGAAATGACACACACAAAAGAAAAATGCTTAAGAAATTTGCTTGCTGTGTTTTGACAATGGTCTCTTTTTTCTTCTAGTTCTCTTTGAGATTCAAAATGCTTTTCCTCCTTTCATTGATCACTGTTGTCCTCAATCGAGAAAAGAAAAACCATCGACCGCATTGAATGCACATTCCAATCGCAAGACGTTTCCCAAGTCAATTATTTCGTTTCTATTCCCACGATTCAGAATGACATTTCTCTCTTTATTCGCGGAGATTCTTTTTTCAAAGAAGAATCCTATTGATTGAAAAAAATTGTTTAGCTCAAGAATCCACACTCTTCTTTGATTTCCAATTACGAAGAGACACTCGGCGGGTCGTGTCGAAAATAATCGTCACTTTTATCTGCAAATTCTGCGAACAATTCAGGAATTCTTTCTCTTTGTGCTGCGCACTCTCATCTAATGAGTCTTGCCGATATTACTAAACGGTAGGAATAATTTTGTGTAAAACAGAGAGACAGAGAGAGAGAGACGGAGAGGAAATCGATGTAAATAACGAAAGCGTCGAACATCTATCCGATTGCGTTGACGTCAACGAAATGCGAGAAAATTCTCAAGCGCGATAATTTCAGTAACGAAAGCGGGCACGCGTATATATAATTACGACGGCGACGGCCCTTTCCCGAGGAATCCCTCGTCTCTCGAGGAACTTCTCTTTCGCTTCTCCCTCACGCGGTACAAAAATACACCGCGCCCCTCTCCACCGCCGCCGCCGCCGCCGCCGACGACGACCGGAAGCGCATTTCCAAAAACTTGCTGAAGGCCGTCGACACAAAAACAGGTTCCCGGCCGACCGGCTATCCGCGCCACGGTTGCCCGAAACGAAATCGTCCGAACTGGACCGCGATTTAAATCGCCGATGACGGGACGGCCTCGCTTGTCTTCGCCTAGCTCGATCTACTCGATCGCGATTCACGCTTATCTCGTCGAGATCGACGCGATCACCATCGAGATCCACGCCCGAGATGCGCCAGCCTTGAAGGCGCGACTCGAAAGTCGTCGAAAATTACGGTTCGAGCCGCTCGTGGATGCGAGATTCTCGATTCCCTCGAGATCACGATTCTCTCCCGCGATCGCAATCGGTTTCGCACCTCCGTCTGGAGTACGGAGTCGTTCTTCTTCTCTTGTGAATCAACTAGGCGACGGATCGACCGTAACGAAAACGCACGTTGAATCGATCGACGAGTAACGTGCTCCTTCAGCGACTCCACGTCCGCGGTACCGATATATCGACACACTGCCCACACCGCGGAGATCGCACGCACGTACACACGCTTCACACACCACCACGTTCCACGGATGCACGTCTCCTCTCGTGCCGCACGCGCGTGCACACGGCCTTCGCGTGCGTACGCCGATCCAGCAGCGGTAGCTGCCTTTGCGAATTCTCCCCCCTTTACAGATCCTTTACCTCTTGCTAAAAACTGAGATCGGGATTTCGGAAAACGAGGACCGATACCGATGGACACGAGGGTCCGTTTGCCAGGCGCAAAAGAGAGAGAGAGAGAGAGAGAGAGAGAGAGAGAGAGAGTCCTGGCGACGAACGCGTTCGGTCTCTCTATCGCCAGGTCGACTGGACGAGGTAGAATCGGCCGAGGACTGCAGGGACGCAGAAGGACGGAGCGGTGACGGAGGAGAGACGGCGGTGTTTAACACACAACTCACACAAGAGCGGCGTGCGAGATGGAGAGAGAAAGAGAGTGGAAAAAGGGGAAGATGGAAGAGAAGGGTGAAAAGAGAGAGGAGAGAAGGGCGAGGAGGAGGATTGGAGTTCGAGAGCGTGCCGACACCGGTTTTGCCTGGTCGGTTCGCTTAGTTGGCAAGACTACAGGTAGAGGTCGGCTTCAACGTCTTAGCCTTGTGTG